>BGZK01001363.1:0-165525 GCA_005406025.1 Eumeta japonica
GTCTCGATTCTGCTCTCAATTATTATCCCCACTCAGGATTCGCATCCTGATTATACTATTGATCTCAATCATTTGTTTATTGTTATGTGACTCACGGCTTGAACCACGTGGAGTAAAATTAAATTATGTTTAATTTTAACTGACCATGATTTCGACGAGCTTAAATTATAAAAATGGGCCGCTTCCACGTTAGTCTAAGCCACAAACCAAATCCCATGCAGAACAGCTTCTCAATGTTCATTATACTTGTTTTCTCAGAAAACTTGTGAATTTTTCCAAAATAAAACAATGTCTATATGACTTTCCGACTTCTGAACTGTACATTATATAATAAACAGAAAATCACTCTATTTGCTGCTTCGTTGATGATTATAAAAAGAATCAACCAAGTAATAAGCTTTCGTGCTCAAGCTAATTACGTTTCTGTAACAAAACTGACACCAAATTACGTTAACAGTTTGCATCCATTATAGTATCAAAATAAAGAGTAAATCAATTTATAGACATAATTTAATAATTCTGGCATCACCAACACGCTTAGAAATACGTATTATTTATATACTTATTTTGACAAATTACATCGGTTTGTTTTTCCAATAGCCCAATAATAGCAGTTGAGCGTCTTCGACCGTGGCCGAGATATTTCCAGCATATATATTTTATTTCTTTACTAAATCACCAAATCTATCGCATGCTCCAAATTCAGGTATATTTTCTACAGAGCTCGGTATGCCTACACGAGAAAGACATATTTAGACAATAGACTCAACGTTTTTCGCTTACAAACTCTAGAATTACGCTATCTTTCCTTCTACGTAGTTTTACGAAATCGACACTTATCACGAGACAGGCAAATTTTAATCTATTTACTTGATATGGGCGACTATTATGTGGATAATCTTCTAACTCATCTTGCTATTTAGCCATATGATATTGAAAATCAAAATACCCTCGGCTTTAAACGAAAGTAGTATTTAATAAATATGAGTTTCAAGTGAAGTTGAAAGAACGAAGCGTAGATATTAATTTTTCTTTCTCCATTTTGATAAAGTCTTTTCATAACATCCAATTTCGCTATGCTGGATTTTCAAACGAGAATAGAAACTATCCTTCAAAAGCAAAATTCTGTATACTTTTACAAAAGTTAGTTGTCGAGAGTCGCCGCTTTTCATTGCTAGCTTATACATAAGTAACATTACTTTGCATCTATTTAACTATTTAACAAATATGGTGGTACTCATACACATTCAATCATCTCAAATACCCTTTCATTGTCTTTTGATAGTCTCAAATACCTTCTTTAATAAATCGTCACTTCATAAACTGTCATTGGACTCGATCTAAAACTAGGAAAAAAGTTATTAATACACATGTAAGTAAAAATATAAGTATTATTTATTATTAAGTAATAATTTTTATATTCGTATTTAAAACTGAACAATTTTTCCGTACAAAACTGATCGTGGATAAGTATTCATACTTTTTATAGACTTTGAACTAGTGAGCACTTTCCAATGTTGATCAATTATTAAAACGGTATTTAGTAGCTTTGAAAAGTAATTTTTATTTTTTGCATAATATATTTTTTTGTTTGCCACCCACTCGTTTTCTCTCAAAAGTGACATATTTTGTCCACGTTTTATAACTATGAATGCTTGGTAATACGTACTCTGCATCCTATAAATTTTGATGTCACTTATTGCATATATTCCTTTAAATTTGTATCCATCGAACGATCTCTAACAAAATAGGTTTCGATAGTTAGACATTCTATGCTCGCTTTTTTTAGTGTCCGTGCACGGAGCGCTCAAACACACGAAACAAATTTTACATATGTATATACGAGTATATCGATAAAATATCTATAATTAATAAATGAAGATCTTAGATAAAATCTATCCGGACACAAGTTTGGATTAACTAAAACTTAATAAGGGAGCGATTTCCAAGTTCGCAGAATAAACTAGACTAGACTGGATAGTCTAGTCTAGTTTATTCTGCGAATTTCTAGATATCTAGAAAGTCCAGTCAGAAACTAGAAACTAAATCAATAATCCTGTCAAACTTGGATTAGAAAATGTCATTAATAATTAAACAAATGACTCATTTACAATAAATTAGTCAATAAAAAATCATAATTCCATCTTCAATGCCCCGATGGTCAGGCGTTTGCTTACAAAAAAATATATTTCAGGTGCTATTGTGAGTCAAAAGTCTTTGTAAATCATAGTCTAGGTACATAGTGTATAAATTGATGTCTGATATTTGATTTAATTTTCCAAAACGCGTCCGTAAACTCCATTGTACAGCTACTCACATTTCATAAAAATTACCAATAAGGCTGTAAGAAATTCAATCAGTGTAGCAAAAGTCAACGTTAGGGAGTAACTATTTTATTTTTACATATTTTCAAGACAAGCAATACCTATGTTTTTTCATGTTCAACGTTGATTTATTTCATTTTGAGAACTTTATCCTCAGTTCTCAAATTTAAATAAATCAACGTTGTTTATTTAAATTTGAGAACTGAGGATAAAGTTCTCAAATTTAATTTTGAGGAAATTTTCAGATTTCAAATGAAAATTTTCTTCTAGCAATAAAAATGGGACCATCTCGTCCCTTCCTGTCGATGTCACAAAAGATCACTAAGAAGGAGTGAGAATCTCTTTTGCCCGAAGATCAGTGGCGAAGCGACAGTAAGGGTTAACTCTGTGTTAAGAACTTTAAAATACCTAAAGGGATACAAGGCTGCCGTATTAATCGTGTGAACGTTGACCTGTTTTGGCTGCCAATCCAACTGCTCAACGTGATCATTGAATACTCTGTGCAGCAGCGGCTCGTACATACCGCAATAGTCAAAATATTCATGAATGATAATGTCTGTGCCAATTTTAATACTACGATAAAACACTGCGATTTTGCACGCATTTATTTTATAATTTATTCGTCTATTAAAGACTAAAAATTGAAATATGTACTTTATTACATAGAAAGTAAAAAAATTCATTCAAGAAATTACTTAATTATTCTCTCTATTGCTATTTTTTTCGATGGAGCTGTTCGAAGAAGAAAATATAGCAATATTACTTTAACATAAATTATCCCCATGCTTCTTTGAAAACAGACAAAATCGAATTTTCGAAAATATATTACTCATAAAAACCGACAATTTTTCAATATTTTGCAGTATTCAATATGTCAATTTACTTCTGAATAAGCTCAAAACCTCTGACTTCTAATAACGTCAGCGTTCTAGAAATACAATGAAAATTACATTAAAGTGTGCCACTCTTGTATAAGTCACAGACCTCAAACACAAAGCAGACGTATATTCAGACAAACGCATGGACGCGATTTAATAAAGGCGAGTCCTTTTCAAAACTTCTATACTTCTAAAACTTCCACGTTGACTCTCTTTACATCACCTCGATGAGCATGCATAAACTGTCTAGTAGTTCAACAGTATATTTATTGGGTTGCGGAAAACATTTTTTTCTATTCTTGTACGAATTTAAGACAATTTTTCAACATATTTTATTTACATTGAATTATAATATATATGCTATTTTATTGAAGAACATTTCATTTCGTAGGTAAAGATATAATCCCATTGCTTTAGAAATTTTGAGGGCTACTAATAAAAATAAGACGACACGAACACCTTGATGAGATCGCAAAATACTCCTATCGCATTCCGCGAATTCTCCCAGGCTTTAAAAATTTTGTCAACAAGCTCAACACCAGCATCAATTGTTGAGCGACCACGTGTAAAACCGAATTATTTTTGAACATCAGATTATTACTATAAAATTGTATAAGTTAATTTAAGATCAACTTTTCAAAAATTTTATTTTATGTCGGCAGTTCAGTATGGGCCTAAAGTTAGTGGGGTTCGATTTACTACTACCGTCTTTGAATATGGGAACAACTTTGCTTTCTTTAATCAGATCAGGAAACATATCATCATCCAGACATTTATTAAAAACAAGTCCAAGTGCGGTGCAATACCATAAATAATGGAGTTTTCAGTTTTAACTAACAGATCATGGAGATTAGCAGTATTTTTCATATCCAACGACTTGAATGCCCTTATTGCGTCTTCCGAATTTATATATTTTAATTCTAAATTAATGTTAATCTCTCAATTAGGATTTAGCAAGAGCGGGAGATGAATTAAGAGATTTGGTATTTCAAAATTGGAATGTCAGTAAAAAATGTTTCAAAGGCTTCAGCAACTTCTATGTCTTTTTTTTAGGATTTTATCATTTATCTTAAGTTGGAAGTCAAGATCGCGGTCTTTAATTTTGCCAATTTCGTTCTTTATGACGCTCCATTTTGTTTTCATTCATTTTCTCTGTTCTTTATTTTATTATTAATATAATTCCTTTTAGCCGCGATACAAACACGTACGTTTTTGAACAGTTTTTAACATACTCTGCAAATTTCTCGCGCTTTTTTTCGTCATAGGTTCTTTCGTCATTGAGGTCATACAATCTCTTCCTCCTTTTGTGTATTCCCTCTGTTCCCCAATCACTGAACGATAATGACTCATTTACTTTAATAATTCCTGTTTAGAAAATATTATTGTATTCCTCTTTTATTATATGAAATATTGAGTTGTAGACCTCACTAGAATTTTCACAGCATTGTAGTTATGGAATCATCCACATAACACGTTTTCTAAATTCTACCAATCGTTTTTCGATCACTGGAATGCACTTTGTAACTTTTTGTAGATTTCTTTTAATAGGTATTTTAAAGACGCTTTAACCACTTAATGGTCAGATTTTAAATTATTAATAATATATTTTGGAGTGGTTCAACATTTGTATAAATATTATGTCTTATAGAAAGACGTGATTCTTACAGGCTCCAAAAAAAGATTTGACAGATCGTAACACCCAAATAATTCCAGAATTCTGCCGCTGTGATTGATGACATCTAATAAGATCACATTAAAAACTTCACATATTACAATATATTTACTTCTATCACTTTTCTTACACATGGCTTGATCCATAATCGATTCAAAAATTCATAAGAAGAATGAGGGGGTCTGAATACGCTCATCACAATAAGCCGCTCGAGTTCCACACAAATTATCTTCACAACCCGCTCAGCAGAGAGGTCCACAATATCAGTTCTTTTCTTGAACTCTAGATTAACGCGGATAACAATTGAGGACCCGCCATGTGATGAATTCTCTCTGCTAAAGGAGCTTGCAACCTGGTGATTAGGAAAATCAAAGAGAATCTGCCCATTCCTGAGCCAATGTTCCGTAATACTTAGTATATCAACATTGAGTCGGTCCATGAACAGCTCGATCTCCACCTCCTTATTGTTCATGGCCTAAATATTCTGATGCACCAGGTTAAGAATACAATTATTTAATATATTATTATTTCTAATTATTACATTAGGCCGAAATTGATGCAATAGTACTTTTTTTGATAATATACTAGAGCTACTCTCGGCCTTCGTAATTCTTTAATCAGAATAAAATTAAATTTAAATATATTTATATCAAAAAAAATTATATTAGCATCACTATGACGCTAAGCCATATTGTACATTTATGTATTTATGTTATAACATAAATATCTTTATTTTACTTTTCCGACCAATGATTTGAATGTAGAAAAGTACATAAAATTATTTGTAGATCAATTCGGTGAGACAATTCAAGGAGGCGGGAGAAAGAAGCAATCACATCTTTTTGTCGCACACCAAAACTATTCCCCACCAAAATAATAATTGTGGTGTTCTCGTTATGCCTATCTAATAAAAATTTATTTAAAATGTCACTATATGAGGCTCCAGGCATACAGATATTGAATACCTGGTGGCCCACACGATTGCCCAACATGTCTAATCCAACACCCAGATCGTCCGAATAGATCACCGTTGTTCCCCAGCCCTCGTCAGTCAGACCAGTATGCAGTGCAATAGTCCCCTGGATATTTAATCTCTATATAATCATTTACTTATTTCTATATAAACATTTATTTATTTAATGAATTTTAGAAACAGATGCGAGTTTTAATTTTTTTTTCAAATATACAGCGGTTTGCCGAATTATTCGTGTTACGAAAAGCTACATATAAGTCTCAATAGAAGTTCCATTGAGATTATTATTTTTGAAATGGAAAAAAAACTGTTTTTGAGGGTTGAAATTTTAGTCGCAAAATCGTTAAATGATTAGCATACAGCTTTCAATAAAATAATATATCATTATATGTGGCAATAATAAAAAATTCTGGATTCTCATTAATAAGACCACATATTATTTTTAAATGTTCATTGTTTTTCGAAGTATAGCCCTTACTGTCTGGACACTTTGGCATTCGTTGAAAATATTGTAAAAAAAAAATTTTACCAAGGCCTTCAACGATCTCTTGGATCGCATTCACCGCGGATTTCGGACCTTGAAAGTTGCTTTTAATTTTCTTGAACGTATACCTCTAAGCTTGTGTTTAATTTTCGGAAATAAAAAAATCGCAATGTGGAAGATCCGGACCGTGTGGCGGATGCGTCACTAGTCCTACACTTGACGTGTTCCAACACCCATTTTCATTCGCTGGCTCAGCGGCATGCGGACGCGTCGTCGAGGTGTGGACGACCGCTGCGAGGACGCATTTCGGGACCTTTTTCAAACACTGACCAAGTACGTAGGTACTCATGTACATCTCCGCAGTTACTGCCCTTTGGTTTTCAAGCGACACACTAGTGTAACATCCTGATTTGTAGGAATCAAATCATCACTAAATGCCATTCGGTGTCTGGCAACTTTCTTGTTAAATTATGCCCCAGCAGAAATCGTTAAAAATTATAGTATAAGTGTTCTCTCTATTTAAATTAAATGTGATTTCAGCGCATAATTTTCAAAATGATATCACAATGAGAAAACCAATGACAATTCATACAAATTGAAATGTAACCTAACTTTGAAGATTGCTTCAAAAACCGCTATTGTTTTTTTTTTCAGTATTCTCATTATAGTTTAAGATCCGGCATTAGAAAAATGTACCCTCGTCTGTTATTTGAATCAAATAATATTTTACAGACAGATAAAATTATTATAAATTTATGAAAACAATGTCTGCCACGGTAGTCCTGCTGCTACTAAAATTAATTAGTCAATTATTAATAATTTTTTTGCTTCTTATGTTAATTGCACATCATAAATATAAAACTTTCGAATATGATATTTCACACCTTGTTACAATACACAGCGACCTTTATGACTGCTACAGCTACCTATAGCCAGGTGTAAACAGATAGGTAAACAATTTATTTCCTTCATCTGTTAATTAAAAAATATTAACACGTATGTAAAACTTACAAAATTCTAAATGTATTGAAATTGACAGTTACCGTGAAATTATTTGCAGACTACATAAAGAACATTAAGCGACTAATATTAATAGCAACAGGACTACGGTGGCAGACACTGTTCTCATAAATTTATAATACTGTAAAACATTATTTGATTCAATTAACACATGAAAGTATATTTTTCTAATGCCGGATCTTAGACTATTTGTCGTTACTATATTTGAGATACGACATAATAGCTCTCAACTATTTTTTTATAAAAATTTCAAATTCTTGAAATGGAAAATTTTGAATTTCACTTGACAAATCAATCACTCTTTTTTGACCTTATTATAAAAGCGCGTACATTGCCCCTTGCCAATTTTTCCAATGCCGGATCTTAGACTATTACAAATGGACAGTTTCAGAAATTTTCATTTCGACTTACATAAGCACAAAATACCAAGTTACTGCTTTGATAACAATGGAAATTGAAACTTCAATCGAAACTCAACGAAGTTGCCATATTCCACAACGTATATACGAACATGTCCGACTTCAGGGCGTAACCTGGGTTAAAAGCTGTGATGGAATTGAAAGGGAACAGAAACGCAATAGCATTTATAGAAGTTAAGAGTGGTCAGTGAAAGAGTTAATTTGTATAGTAAGCTCTTCTTTGAAACCAGAGTAAAACAACATTTTTAAATTTTTAAGAAAAACCTTCAGCGAGGTGAGAGATTCAAAGTTTGAGATGCAAATGATTCTTCTTTCTTGTGCAATATCGTCATAGAGGAACTAAATTTCAAATTTCACTATAAAGAGAACTTTATATATTTCAGAAAAATCATTCAAATCTAACATTGGACAAAAGAAAACTGACGAACTGCACAAAATTAATTTCATAACCTACCCTTAACATGGTTTACGTTCGTAGTACTAATAATTTTATACTCTAGAGAGAAAAAAAAGGTAGTTTCACTACCTGTTTCTGAGTACCAAAGGCTGCATTCCCAACTGGAGCGAAAAAAAAGCTAATTTATAGCTACATGCCCGTTTGATCTTAAATTTGTTTCGTTGCGTCACTATTACGTTAAAAAAGCACATTGTGAGTTAATTCAGTACGTAATGAGGTATATGTGTCCTTCGTGTACTTAATAATTTATTTGTCTTCATGTTTTAAGTAAAAAACAAAAACTAGTTTTTGATAGTGTGATTTTTTTAAACTATTTTTGATACAAAATGAAAATTCTAATAAAATCTTTTATATCTACAAACCCAGATCATAAATACACATTTCGTTCCAAAATTACATCAAACAATAAGGAAAAAGGGCCTCCGAATTTTATGATAATATAATGCTATATCACTATCGATGTCGTAGTTCCGAAGAAAGTTATAGGTAAAAAGATTGTAATGTAAATGTATTAAATTTACGTTGAAAAAGATTTTTTTTTATTTAATTGCTGTGAAATAATGTGAACGCTTTATAACTTTATTAATCAATTCAATCACATATGTTAGCATTATAAATACGCAATTGTTAAGTTAAGTAAAGGCATTACGATTACACGAAATTCGTCTGAAAAGTTTTGATCACTATTTACGGAACGTTGTGACTCACCTAAGAAATCGCTTCTTCGTAAATTCCACACGCTAATGCGTTCAGAAATGTTGCACTCTGCACAAGCGAAATAGCTTTATAAACTCATCAAAACCGCTTACCACCACTCGACAAATGCGCATACACGGAGCAAAGTAAACTTTTTTTTTAAATTTTACTGTACTTTTTCATAGGTCGTTTTCGAGTTCGCGAGCGCATCGCCTCTCAACAGCGCAGGCCGCTTCGACGAAAGAGCTGCGGCGACCGCCAGCCAGTACTGGCGATGCCAAAGGCTGATGTTCGCAAGCGCGTTCAGAAACCCTAATGTCGGATGTTAGATGTGATCGTTTGCGAACTGGGGACAATTATTTGTCGTGGTGGCAGCGTCAGGTAAATATATTAGAAGATGGACAAATACTATGTCAACAACCGGTGTTATTTAATTTTATAATAGAAATGTAGAATAACATTTTTTATGTAACTGCATATATTTCTGAATATCTAATATTTTTTATCGTTATATCTGTTATAATAACAAAAAAATGTATTTTCAATTGACATTACGATGCTCTGGTTCAAGAGCATCACCATTGGTATGCATGTCACAGATTACCGGTAAACTGTATTTATCGTTATTAATATAAATAAATAAAATAATGAGGCATGTATCATATGATTGTGCTCGTAGTTCATTAACAATGCTGTCAATATAATATTTAACTAAATATACGTAAATTTGGATTTATTGATACTGGCTATCCATCTGCTGGAGTTATGGATGTTGACTTTTTCTTAAATTTTCGTTTTTGTAATTAACTACGACCTTACATACAATTTTAGTTATTTTTTCTAATTAATTAAACAATTTTACTTAGCATAATTCGGTTTACTACAACTTATTTTTGTCGTATTGCGTTAGTTTGATTAAAAACATTAGAATATATTTAATAATCTGTTTATTGGTGCATATAGTTATAATAATGATTATTAACTTTTAATTATTCTCATGCTATGTTAGTCAACGATTTTAAAAGTACAGAGTACAGTGGAATTACTCACGTATCTGTCTGTTCGTCTATAGGTTTTTCTGTCACAATTTATTTTGCACAAAACGATTCGCCTGCTTCGAATATCAATTTCGGTACAATGATAAGAATGATTAGCCCCAAAAATTAAATCCCAAAATCAAAAAAATACAACTTTTGAAATCGCGCAAGTGTAAACGGGCACTGGTCATATCTTCGGGACACACTTTAATTATGAAAGTCAAATATTTTTCAATGAAACAATGACTGCGATTGTAATAGACACATAGATAGCCATGTCGATATCCCAGTTATTTAAAAATTACCAATAAAAATCGTTTTCATCAAGAAGTGAAACTCCAAATATAATAACTGTGTATAATAGTTTTTAAAACATACATGATTGAATAGCTGTAATTGTTACAAAAATTATTCGCACATTTAAATTTATTTTAATGTTTATAGTTTCAATATGAAGCAGCGAGAGTAACGACGAAAGCCTATTTAAAATTATTATAATGGCAATGCCACTAAAAAATTATTTATCTAACCAGTATTTCAATAGGTTTTAAAGTTTTGACAGAAAAGTGTAATATATTATAGATCGGATGTACCCTTAGTCGGATTTTGGGTATCCGGGATCTTGAATTAGAACCGGCAGCAGTAAAACTAATGATCAGTTCTTCAGTTTGTCTGTTTATGAATTGTATGTACACTCAGTCTCACACATTAAATATTTCACGTTCGGGTTTTTATTACTATCCAGGCCTATACACGGGGGCAGTAGCCCTAATCAACTCTTTCACTATAACCCCCTTGTTCTCACTCCGATTATTCTTTCCGTATTTTGAAATTCAGTTTGCTGCATCGAATGCAAATAGAACCCACGTTGGAGGGATCGCGCGCGCAGGCCGGACGCCTCACGAGCCACCTGCATCTAACTCAGCTACTACAATACTTATAATAAAAAAAACCCTTGAATAAAAAATACGTACAATTTTTATATCACATTAGATAAAACTGGCTGACTTCGTACCTTAAAAATGTAGGTAGGAATAACGAGCGCTAAAATAAATAAACAACAGGTTAATTCAAATAATGAGATAAAACCAAAATCTTAATTATATACAGAAGGAAATGTATGTATTAGTAAAATTACTTTGTCATAAATTTTTATTTACACAAAATTAAAAACACAAGAACTTAAACACAAACTTATATAGAAAGTAACAATCATTCAACTAGCCTTCTGTGTAGATGTTTTGCTGTTAGCTAAAATGTAACAATTAAAACGCCATAAGAATGAAAGGTAAAAATATAACTAAGTAAATTGATTAATTAGTACAAAACCATCAATTTTTAAAGTTGGAAGAAAAATGCAATAGTACATTATTCACCAGCATCATTTTTTTTTCTTTTTTTGCGATGATAATGTCTTTTGAACTTTAGATGTCCCATCATGCCCTTATTGTAAAATAATTATTTTTATATACTTTCAGTACATGTTAAAAAGTTCTGCGGATCTACGACGTCTACATAAATTAGTAATAAGTACTCCACTCTGAAATTAGCAAATAGGTTCGCCATCAACTGTGTTTGTTTTGACTCATAATCATGATTATAGTATGTATAATCATGATTATGAATCAAAACAATTCTATATGTAATAGATCTGGCAAATAAAAAAACAAACATGATTATGAGGATTAAGTTCACAAAGGTTGGCTGTAAGACAAAGAGAATAGATTATTAATAACCTATCAGAATGGATAGCGAGAGCTCATATATTGAAGATGGTGAAAGTTGGCACTCTGTATAGAGATCATTGAAATCCTTGGAATGCCTACCGGTAAAATCTCACAATGGACCATACCTCCCCAGCCCCACGATATTCACAACATCTCAACATCTTGTCTCGAATTTTGCCACCGTCTGTGGATCTTGCCTGCTCTTCGAGCACTATTAACGAAGAGAAGACTTCTTTACGTACGTTAGGCGATTTTTGCGATTATAGTCTTATGAATTTGCGTCACCAACATGCCAATGTTATCATTACATATAAAATCTTTTATGTGTATTGACATTGTATTTGTATATTCATTCAATTGTAACTATATCATTGTTTTATTTATATTCAAAGGCCTATATTTTGCAATTCAAAACTTAGTATGCACATCAACTATATTTCATTTTTATTAGCATTAAGCAGCTCACCATGTTCTTCGGTTACTAAATTAACCATATAAAATAGTATATAATTGTAGTCTAGAATGCCAATAGATGTGAAAACTAGATTAAAGTTAATTATTTTAATTTACAGAATTATTGTATTTTAAGCTTTGATATTACAATTATTTAGGGAAACCCAAAAACTTTTGATATTTCATAGCTTTAAGTTTTTTACTTCAGTAGGTAATTTACAATTACTGCCTATGCTTTTTTCATAAGCTTTCCCCGTGTTGAGTGCACTTTCTATAACCCGCGTGCTATCGTTTCAAAAATTATCCGATTACGTTTCGAATTAACACAGAGTCGCAAATGGAAGTTGCGGCTCATTCATTTTCGGTAAAATGCACTCAATCATCAGACTTTTCGTTATTCTCAGTCATTTGCAAATGAGGTAACACCGTTTTATGATAAAACTTAAAAATGTATCGAATTTTTTCAGTACACAGATTTATTTTGAAAGAATAAAAATGCTCAATTTTTAATGACATTTAAATGAGCTAGTTAAAACAAATACAAACAACACAACTTGGTAATTACAAAAACCAGAGAAACTTTCCCTCCGAGCTTTTATTATTAGTTATAGCATCGGCTTCGCCTACATAGACTTAAAATAAAATCCATCTTTTGTAGTTGTTCTATTCTAGTCTCGATTTTGAATGTTACCATTATTTTCTTTCTTTTTTCTCGCAATTTTTTCGTGATTCTGGAATTGGTTTGGCTTTTGATTTTAAATTCGTTACCTTCCAGGCTGTCCTCTTGTTTTTTATTTCCGCTCTGTTTTAATTTAAATTTTAGTCTCGCTTTGAACCCGCTACGGGTAGCGGTCGATAGCTAAGGTTAGGAACTTGGAGCGGGATTAGGACTAGGGTCCTAATCCGATTGCGCTTCAAGTTCCTAATCTTTTTCCAAAATAGATTCTGATAACTATATCTACTTAAATTCTACTCTTCAAACTAAATTCTACTTAACCAACTCCCAGACTGGTCCGGCTCCCGATTTTGCTTTCAATCCTGACCCCAAACCTAGTCCCCCTCTCAGTTTCAATACTGTCATAAAAAAATTAATTCAATAATAGGTTCAATTTTTTGGAAAAAAACTTTTCAGAGTATATTGTACATGCTATTATATAGGATATTGATTAATGAAAAAAGTAATTGGTTAAACTATTTATAGCTTACACATCACCTCAACATAATTTAGGTACTCTATACTTTCAAAGCACTATTTCTATGTCTATTTTTAGGGACACGCCCTACATACTATGCAGGAATAGCATCTTCTCTGTATTTATCTATTTTCATATTCTAATTATGTCAGCGGTAAATAAACGTGAAGACCAAAACTTCATTGTGAATTGCAATTATCCCTAGATACTTTTATTGTTTGTGATAGCAAGAATAATCGTAATGTCATTATTTCCTGTATATTATTTCATAAATTGATGCCGTTTTTCTTAAACAAACAATGGAGATAAACAAACCTTTTTTTCACCCTCATAATATTTATTGATATATGATATTCAGTCAATATTGCACTGTTTTAAAGGGTCATGATTACTGTATTTTATTTTATATCGTTTTGATTCTTGGCAAAATCTTTCATTTTTATTACCATTTTACACGCATACGAAGAATATGATCGCCGTTGCAGGAAAGGTATTTGAAGTATAACTCATCCATTCTTTATCTACATTCATACTCTTTAAAATCTTACAAATGCCTTTTCATAATAGTTTTAACAACGACGGCGTCCCTACACTTTTTTGTCTAAAATCTCAGCGGATGTCAAATCAGTTATCGTAATCTGAAGGTAATTAATTTTTACGAAAGCACTTAAGTCTTGCTTCGCAAAGCCATATCAATACATTACTTACATCATACATATAAAAATCTTCCATACTTTTCTCTATGGCTTTTCACTGGATTAAAAGTTTTTATCTGGAATTATTTGTAGAGAGATAATTTAAGCCCGCATCCCGTTCATTTTCAAAACCCCATTTTCACATTTCAGATCTTACTTGCAATCTCATTCACGACCCTTTCTCTTATGATTTCGGCAAACAGTTTTCCAAGACGCCGAGACACTTATGACGCAGTAATTTCCGTCAACCCGTTGTGAGCCTCTTCTCTTTTGTGCACGAGCGCAGTGACGGCTTTGCACCAGTCATTAGACACGCTAACGCTTTTCCGATAAGTCTCTCGTCATTTTTTAAAGAGTTTTGTGTATTTAGATTATAAATCATACCAAATGCGTGACCTTAATTCGGTACTATTAACGCTGCTATACGAGTAGTTACTATAAGTTCAGATACGGTTGTAACGTTTGCTTAAGAGGGGCTCAGTATTTAGTTCGAAATCATAAATTATACACCGTATTCAGAACTACCATGTACTGAATATAAAAAATATGGCTTAGGAATTATTAAGCATAAACGAAAGTGCTACGTGAGTTTGACCGCATATGATAACCAAAGAACCAAACCAAGTCTACAAAAGCACTGTACAACGGAACTCTATATGACCTACATGTATGTCTACTATTTGATCATACATGTGTGCACCCGTAATCGTCTAAACAATTAATTTTATAAAATTATTTAATGCATAACAGTTTGACTTTAAATCGGGAATAGAAGTTCGACTCTTACAGGATTCACGATCTGAACCTAGATTTTATCGGTCTCGAAACTCCACGGAATGATAATTTGTTTCGCGTGCTTTTTACGCTCTACGAAAAATAAAGCTGTTTGTTCTCTCCCTGCACTTACAGCATCGGGGTGTCTCCTCACTCGTTCGGTATGTTGTACCGATAAAAGTCAAACGTAGCGAGACCGTTAGGAAAAGCGACCGTAGTTTAGCTCTCTGTTCCGTTTTCAGTTTCGAATCGAAGCAGCACATTTTTGCGCAGCCATGCAAATTGCACTATTCGACACAATAGAGCTCTCCAATTCTCAAAATATAACAATTAAATTTTTATTTTAATTTTTATTTGTTCATTATCAATTATAAAAAAAGAAGATGTTTAATTTTTTGAGTTTTCTAGTTTCAATCACATTGCAAATGTCTGCATTAAATAAAGTCGTATACTCGATACTTCTCAAACATCGCAACCTCGGAATAAACGTCTTTAAAACTAGGGCTGTTACCGTAGAAACTCAGTATAAGACTATCTCAATCATAATCAATTTAAACAGTATATCATCAAAGTATCGATTGGTATTCATCCAGGTCTTAAATGAAACAAATAATATCGAAAAAAATATCAATCTCAATAAATTCAACCAACCCTACGATCGAATTTCCTAAGTGCGTTAGAGCTTCGATTCGTTCGTACATATATTAGAATGTTAGCCAGTGAGCCAGTGCTCTTTGCTAAGAAATCTGCTCACACTGCAATCACCGACCGTTATCTTTTCGATGAGCCGCCGAGGCCGCTTCGCTGAGACTCGTACTCTCACCGTTTCTCCTTCAATACCCGACCTCGTCGTTCGTGGTACAAAAATCGACTCGCCCTTTGCGTGTCCCAAAATCGACTGCCCTTATTCTGCACGCCCGGCTCAGCATCGACATATCCTACCACGCCCGGCTGTATTTTTTTCCCTTTAATAGTTTTAGTAAGGACAAATGCAGCTTTCTCTCATTTTTGTCAAGAGACATTGACGTAAAAGGACGTACATTGCCATTTGTAACACTCATATAAAAAAACATACAGACGAAATTTAATTTAAACTTACAAACTAAATATACAAAAAATAATAATCCAATTCAAGTCATGAATTGAAACAATCAATTTCAAGAAAATAATCAAATAAAATCAAATCACCTACCGATGAATATCAATAAATCAATCAAATAAATTAACCAGTAAACCTAAACAGTCAAGTAAAGTGATAAATCATAGCTCACCTAATCAATTATAAACAAATCTATGATTATCTCGTTTCTAATCAATCAAATCATCGATACTTCACCTAATCGTTTAAATCAAAGTAAGCAAATATTACACCTAGTTCAATTCATAAGGTCAATCATAATCATATCTAAAAATACAACTCTTAATATTAACCACAAATTGTCCCGATATAAAGATGTGCACAAAACATGATAACGCAATCCGTGTAGTGAAATGTATGTCAATTTATAATAAAATCTCAAAATTAATATTTTCGGACAGCTTCTTATAGCATAAGATGTACTGTGTACTTTCCTATTCTATTTTTTTTTTTTTACTTTACGAATGGTCAAGCGTGCCTTTAAATAACGACACATGCGCCTTATAATTTATGTGAACCGAACCTTGTTTTTCATATCATGATTTTTTTATTTAGTTTTATTTATATACTTATAGAAAAAAACGCGTTAGTGGAACTAAAGACATCCGAAACAATAGACTGTTTTATTATTTATTATTTCCAACGGCGCAAGCTCGTTGAAAGAATGAATTACACTGCGTATCTACGCGTAACACGAAATATATTTTGGCATTTTTATTTGTAGACCTAAAAATCCGTTACAAATGCTTACATTAAATCTTTACTTTTATGTTGGTTACAGCATATTCTATGCTATTGTGAATTGTTCACGATGGACATAATATGGCCTATTAATAATTTCGGATTTAGTATTAACTGTTGTAATAAAAAATGTGTTATTATCAGACTAAGTTTATTTAATAGGTTATGATTTCCTAACCAATAAAAGTTCTGAGTTTTAAATTTACTTTTTTTTCTTCCTAATACTAAGTGAATCCTAAATTTCAAGCGTGTAGGTTGTAATCAAAACACATTAGTTTTTTTATTGTAAAATACTGACGAATGACTTTCTGACGAAATAATGAAAATTGAGCAAATATTTGTTGGACACTACTGGACCGATTTGGGAATTTAATTAAGTACATAGAAGCTCTATCATTGTTTTCAGGTGTTTGTTTGAATTGGCGACTGTAATATAAAAAGATCGAAACCGTCTCGAGTTGTTTATAAAAAAAAAACCTTTCCCGTGACGATCATTTGCCCTACTTAGCAGGGCCACTGCCATGACTCATATTCTAAATTTCATTACGGTCGAAGCACGAATTTTTTTGCTACGATCTAACTCTTACTTGAAATTCCATGGTGTACCAGCTATGGTGGTTACCGCATCAGTAAGAAGTCACCATATTCATATTTAACGGTATGAAGAAACGAAGTTGTCTGTATGTTTTGAGTGAATAATCTCTGAAACTACTCATTCGAATTTAAAAATGTATTCGCTGATATAATACTACACTATTTCCAAATTACGCAGGCTTTATTTTCTTGTGATGCAAATTTCGATTCAAAAAATGCTTTCACAGATGGAAAAGGTCATATTTTCGGAAGCACAGAGTAGACTTAATATCGGAACCGAAAATGAGCTGCGATCAAAACAAAACCAACAACTATTCACGGTATAAAAAACAGAGTTGGCCAAAATCAACTTTGAGAATATGTATGTACAAAATACACAAATGTATGCAGTAAATGAAGCGAAAGTTTTATTATTATGAGAATGGACTAAGAGTTACGTACCATAAATACAAGTGATGTATATGCTTAATTAAAACGACAATTATCGAAACTGATGAATTGAACGTGTCACCGTTTCACGAGTTTTGGTTCCGTAGTACTAACTTTAGCCATTTCACCGACAACTCAGTTCGATAAAACAAACGAACTGATCGAAAACATCAGGTAAACGAAGAATGTACTTTCGTTCTTTTTTTTCAGAATCCGAATATGTGTTCCAATAACCCCTCGGGCGCAGTAATACTGGTTCGGTTATTTTTAGAGATCAATTCGTTTGAAATGGATTCTAAATTGCTTTTTGTTGTAGAAGCGGCGCCGCAGGCGGGATCAAGATCTTTTAGTTATTGGTTTAACGGTTCGTTGATTCCGATATTTTTTTGAGAGTTTGAATACTGAAATTAAATATTGCTGAAAATATGGCTGTTATTATACTAAGGCCTGGCCTACGACCGTAGGCGACGGAGTGTTTGCTGTTCATTTGCCGGAAGTTATAAGCGTCCCCGATTCATACCCAATTATTATGCCTCCGAATCGCAATTTAAGATTCTATTCTTTATTTTTTTCGAGCTATCACAAGGTTCTTTGCTTTTCTTATCCGTATTACAAGGTAATCCTTTAGTCTGATTTACTATAATGATAAGTTGGGACGTCAAGGGGAAACAAAGAAACTCGTTATTTTGACATTTTCCTGTTCAGAATTTATATTTACTATTTTGTACATTGTTTGTGAAAGAAAAAGATTCGTGAAATTATTGGAGGCCTCATTTCTTTATCTTTACCTAAAAGCACCGAGGAGCTCGTGACGTAATTAGGAGAGACCGTAAGTGTATTGTAAAATAAACAGAATAGGGCAATGGCAATTTCATCTCCATATAAATTGGCGCAGAGCTTTCGTCCTCAGTACAAAAATGAGGTCGATAAGATTGTAGCGAAAGCTTCACGTAACAGCGGTGTGGCGACACACTTAAAGTTTCGTCGAGCGAGTGGACGATTACGCGATATTTTTGTCGCATATCATCATGACAAGGATCTCTATGTACACAATGAACACACACATTACTTCGCATTTCCTATTATACAAGAATCTTTTTTATACTTTGTTAATATCTGTATATCTATTATCCATAATGATAATTCTTAACTGATAATTCTCAGTTAATAGAATGACTATCTAGATTTGCCCGTCTACCTTATTTATCTACCTGAATTTAAGCTACCTATTCTATCTTACTTAATTTAAAAGCAATTCATAAAATCACTATTGTGGCAATATTGTTGTATTTATTGATGCCTACCTTCAGGATATTCCATTACGTTAGTAATTTAAATACAAACCTAGAGCGCTTTAGTGAATCAATAAGTTAGCCGAAGTTTCCATCGAAGTAACGGTCGACGTGCGAACAATATGAAACTACAAACAACACTGCCACTGCCTTTTAAATTATAAATTCATGTCTAACACCTTTCCTGGATTGACAGTGTTCAGATATTCCATTGTGTCAAATACCGTTAACTTGATTTACTAGCTTACTACGTTAAAGATATGGAAAGCGCTAAGCTTTATTTCAAATTATAAAACTAACGTATTTTAAAGTAAATAATCTTGTCAAATAATAAATCTATATTCCCGATTAATACTAACAATTTGTGAATATTGGATTATTGGAAATAATTATTGAGAATATTGGATAAGTGTTAGCTTTTCGAACATTCTCCGTATAAATTGATGTAATCCAATTGTTGATTAATTGTTAGAAATTCAAGTAACATTTCGAATTTCATATTAAACCCTGTTCTATTGATTTACGGAACACTAAGGTTAAGGTCCTAATATTTTGAACTTACGATGTTAACGCTCCCATACATACAATATTATATTAAATAGCCAGTCAAACTTATTATTGTGTTCTTAACTTCCCGCTTTTAAAATTAAAAAAAATATATTGTATTAACTGAGTTAGGAGTAGGTGGCGTGTGAGGCATCCGGCCTCCGTGCTCAGTCTCGAACATGGGTTCCCTTCAGGATCAGTGTGTAGATTTAGATTTAAGTCTAGAAGGATAGTCAGGACAAGAAACAAGAGGGTAGGTGTAGTGTAGTAGAAAAGTCGATTAGGGCTCCTGCCCATGTACAACGGCCTCGGTAGCAATAAAAACTTAAATGTGAATCATATTGAGTATGTATAAAATTCATGAACAGATAATTTGAAGAACTTTCAAAATAAATATAGCTTTCCTGCTGCTGATTTTAATTCAAGATCCCGGATACCCAAAACTGGACGAAGGGTGCATCTGTTACATTATTCGTTAATTGGGAAGACAATGATTTTAAATCTATTTTGAACATTTTCCAAGTGATGTTTGTGTGTGTGAGCGTGTGTGTATGTGTTTGGGTGTGTATACGTGTGTGTATTAACTCAGATCAATTTAGTATATTAAAACCTAATGTAAACAATAGAATAGTTAGGAATAATAATAATAAAAAATATTGTTTTCCTAGCCTGGTTCATCAAAATATTGAAGGTATGGAGAATATTATAATACTGTAATGTCAATAATATCGACAACTACATATTGCAGAACATTGCCTCAAAAACTATCTGTATCTGTTTGGCTTTGTAAATCACAAGGTTGTAAGCTCCTTCGGCAGGATTCTCCAGCGCGTGCTGATTAATTATTATCCAAAAAATTTTCAATTTAGGAAAGGTATTGACATTCTAGACTTCTCTGTCGAATGGTTTGTTGACATAGCTTCTGTTAGAATATCATGAGCTTGTTGTGATGAATATATACATATTCCCACATTACTCTTGTAAGTTATTTGAATGGATTATTGATCAAGTAAAATCAGAGACAAAAGTAAATATCTTGTGCATTTTGAAGGCTTTTATGTAAATTAATCAGATGTCAGTTACCACAGTAGTAAGATTCTGGAATGCGTTGAATGATGCAACTTGTTAAATCTCTTTTTAATGCTTACTGGAATAACTATTATAATTAATTAAAACATGTCTAGATAATTTTAAAATAAATATTGAATCACAGGAGAAATTCGTTAATAATTTTAAAATATTACCACAGGGGTCAGTTAGCGTGTTTGAAAATACCGCCTAAAGTAACACTAAAAAAGCTTAAGATATCTATGAGTGAAAAAAAAAACAGTTATTTAATTTCAGACAAAATATCACGCAAAAATATTTGGACCTTCAATCCTATAACAATTCTAATTCAGTGTTAAAATGTAAAATTTAAAGAATATATTGAAAGTTTTGTGATCCGCGTGATAAAATGGAGTAGGAGGTACTTCATGATCGTTACTAATATTTAGGCTCCGTGCAGGACTGTAGCAAAACAAATTGTATGAACTATAGGAGGTTCCTGTCAAGAACCTAACAAAAATATTTTTTATTAAAAAGAGTCTGTACACGCTCAAAAGAAACAATAATGGATATTTGTTCTTATTTTGATTTGAATTTTTATGAACGCAGCCAAAAAAATTCAATAAGCAGATAGTTCAAAACTCAATGAACATCAGAGTTAATAATATCAAAACATAACAAAGATTATTCTTTGCCTAAGAACATATAACGAAAATGAAATAACAAAAAAATTGTTAATTCAGAATTTAATTGTAATAGCAAAATATTTGTTACCTTAATAGTATTTTTTATAATTCATTGCAATTGCATTTTTAGTTTTAAATGAAAAATGGAAATAGTATAAAAGCGGGATTTCAATCAATCACTCATATATTTACATTCGAGTAACAATCACCAAAGACGCTTAACCTGTAAAGGATATTGAGGGATACGGAAAAATAACGAGTTATTTACTCAAGTCCTTATCATTATACAAGCATCGGTTCGTGCACCACCACATCGTAACCCAATATTAATGTGATTAATTTTTTTTTTTCATTTATATCATATAAAATAGCTGTAATTACTAGATTAACAAAATAGTTTTTTGGTTTTTTTTAGACAAGTGTAACGCGATGTGTCATTGATGTGCAATTTGAATTCGTTTTTAGTTTTAGTGAAGCCCGTTGTAAATATAAAAGTCATAAAATATTTGGTATTGAATAAGAATTTAAAATTAAAAGATAGTTAAATAATTACTAAAAAATTCACAGATCCAATTTTCTACAAAACGAGCATTGAAAATAAACAATAAACATTGAAAATATAACAATCGGAAAACATTGAAACCAATAAAACCAAAAATTAACACCATAACAATGATTATTAACTAGGTATAAATAAAACATAAATTGTTGCTAATTTTAAAAATACTTTTTTAAATAAATGAAACACTGTTGATATTTAAAAATTAACGTTTTAAGTCATTATAAATCAATATCACCCGTTCACATTCGACGCAAATCGCAAGTCGTAAAAGAGCCGATTAGAAAAAAACTTAATTTCAAAAATTTTCATTATTTGCAAAAAATAAAAAAATGTTCAGATGTTGATTAATTATTCAGTATAAAATTAGAGATCTAAAAAACAAATATCTGAAGAGTGAAAGAATATCAAATATTTAACAGTGCTCTTTAGAAACACATATTTTTAGGTGTTTCTAGGAATTCTCTCTGAGTTAATTTTTTTTAACTTTTTACCACTGTATAGTTCTTGTCCATATACATCTTTTTACCTCAATTTTCATCTAGACCTAGAACTCACGATACCAGAGCGAATTCGCATTTTTACTGAAAATGGGGCTTCTACTGATTATCATCAAAAAAACGATTCCAATGTTAATTTAATTGTTTATGCAAAACTTATAAATTTCCAAATGTCTCCTACAGTCAATGTCATTTTTAATGCAGATATCAAGGTTATGATAGTACTAACTTTTGCCTTCTTACTTTAGCTAACCATTTATTGCTTTGGTCTGTTTTCCATTCTGTAACCAGAAATTTGTAAAATCTATATTTATCTTTGCCGCTAGCATGTTTACATTTCATAATACACCAACTCTGGTGGTTCATTTTGTTTTTAACTGTTGATTCAAAAAATACAACAGTATTTGATAGTCCGAAAGTTTAATGCAACCCCCTAAGACGCCTGAATTGTCCCGCTGCGTGCGCTGGCGTCGATTTTGTTCCGCCACCTATGACTTGCACGGAGCGGACTACTTTTCTGAATACGACTTTTTCGGATTTTGTTTATCTATGTATTTCAAAACAAGAAAAGAGGATTTTTCTCACTCCGGACTTTAATAAAAATAAAAATCACTCTTGTATCTCTCAGAAAAAATATCGTCAATCTTTTTTAGGCAAATCTATGACAGCAGAAATTGCTTTTTCTATTATAAGCAATCTACTAATCGTTAAAATACGAGAAACTGACGTAGACGACGCTATCAAACTTGTGAAGACACACAAAAGTATAGGTCCAGGTAATACGTCACCGCTGTTTATAAAAGACTGTAAGCCCACATCACTACACCCATTAACTATCATCTTTAATCAATGCATTTGCACCAGATTTTTTTTAGATATTTTTTTAAGACGAGTGGAATGGCAAAATGCTATGAATACACAAATAGTACGATAAATTAAAAGTAAAAATTTCTGTCTATACCCATTTTATTATATTTTTAAAATTACTTGCATCTCTTATTTACTCGCATATAATTATAACACAGTTAACTAAAAACAATCTGTGTTCGTACTAGTATAGGTTTAATATGAGAATATCAGTTGATAATAACCTGGTTTCTTTAATGTCAGATACGTGTTTCTCATGAAGTCGACAGATACTGCCAGTTATATAAAACGTCTCAACTTTAGTAATGAATATTAAGAAGTGATTTTATTATCTAAAATTAAGAAATAAGGAATATTTGGTTCGCCGCTGTCGAATAAGCCACAGGATGTTTACTTTTGAGTTCTGATCTTTATCAATTTTGCTATATCTTGAATCCCTCAAAGGATCCCATGTAGGTCCTAGAATCTTTTTATTCTTGAACTTATAATTATTTTGGCGCGTTATTAAAAAATAGTGAGATTGAATTTTATCGGAGTGACACGAATTCTACAGTATGAAGTTCTGGCAGGCAGTTCAACGAGCAACTTTAGATCACTAAAAACTGATATGCCAATTCAGTCACTATTGCACAACGCTATCTATGGCAGTGGAGAAAATTCAGGAATAAAGTTAACATATTCCAATTTTTGACTTAATAATGGTTATAATTACAAATAAAAAGATAAAATTGATATTGAGTTGTGAATAAGAAAATAAATATTAATTTGTTTAATTTTCCAAATTTCAATTAAATTTTATTGTTTTGTTACACCAAAGAAGTATAACTTCTTACGTGCCCATTATTTTAATGTTTCTTTAATGACCATACTTCCAATATTTATCATATTAAAATTTCCGATTTCGTTGATTATTTAAATTTATATGAAACTATAAACCAACTCTAGTGTAATGCGTTTGTTTTATTTAAACAACAATGTTATTAAAACATGGATTGAGTTTAATGACGTGAGTTTGTTTTGTCCAAAAGTGATACCGTATGACGTTTACAAAAAAAACCAAAACCCATTAAGTCCAGATACATCATAAACAATATGGTAACAACTAAAGTCAATGAAAAATGCACTAATCATATTGAACAAATGGTTAAACAAACTGTTTATGTGCTAGGTCTTATAAAACCAAATATAAGAGAATTTAAAAAACCGGCTAACAAAGATGATGCTTTAGAATAGTCTGGTGCAAAGAAAGTTGAAATATATTTCAATCGTTCGAAACCCCGGTAATTGCATATCTTTATAACGGTTAGAAAGAATTAGAATAACAACGAGTCTTTACCGTGGTACCTAATGCTTTGTCATCTGATGTCCAGAGTTGACTTCTATATGCAGGAAGATTAAAACTCTTCAAAATAAGTTTCAAAAAACGGACGTATGATCGTAAACATAATATTTGTGCATAAGATCGTTAACAACTGATTTAAATGTTTTAACCTACAAGATTTTCAATTTTCAATATGCATCATAGTTTTGTTAAAAAATTCCACATAATTCACTTTTAAAATCTTTGTCAATGCGTCGTTACAGAACCGGTCTTATATCAACTTTTGGCGAAGGTTTGCATGTCATGTAAGAACACAAACGCTAAGTTAAACATTCATGTCTAGACATATTTGCTGACTCTAGATTCGTTTAGAAAGACAAAGTAATAAGACGTCTCTCTTCACCCGAACGCCTTTTATATACTGGTAGATATTACTTGTTATAAAATACTACATTATATTGATACCCGAGTCAAAAAACAAATTCTAGTTTTGACCTCAGAAGCCTCAATTCCTTTGATGTTTTATTTGCCGAATTGAAAATAACTCTACTATAACACTCAAAATCCTCATTGAAGATTTTGAAGTTTAAATGAGAATTACCCGTTAATTTGAAATTCTAACGACAACCTCAAACTCTCATGAAGTGAAAAGTAGTATAGTCGACTTGAAAATTTTTGCTCCAATGAAAAAAAAATGCAATTTTATTTATAAGTAACCAGATTATATGAGAACTATATTTTACATGTTTAGGTTATGAAATTTACAATATTATTAATGAAATTATATATATTATTATACGTCTATTAAATTAATTTATTTCTCCTTTTTTGCGTTACTTCGCAGTTTTTGAAGGTTAAATGTGGATCCTGTAGTTATAGTTTGATCCTTAAAGTTGTAAAACCGACCGTAAGCAGGATTTTGAGATACAGACTGGGATTACTCTCAATTCTGAATGCATTCTTTACATCTCGAGCTAATCCTCAAAAATCTCACTGAAGATTTTGAGGTATCAATGTGAATTTATTTTTTACTCGGGTAGTTTTTATTTTCAAATTCATTCACTTAGTTATTCAAAAAATTCAATTCTATGTAAGTCGTAAGCGGTAAGAGCACTTTATTTGTAAACTATCAAGATAGTATTAGTTGTGTGTACCTATTAGATTACTTAAGGCATTATTTAAATTAATAAACCAATCCTTATAAGAGAACTAAGGCTTCAAAGTAACCGATTCGAAGATTTTTAAAGGATTTTTAAAGCGTTCTTCTGATTTTGTCCGCCATCGTATAATTCAGACTTATTACAATAATTCAGATTAAATTATTATTTCACAATTTGTCAAAAGCAATCGTATCACAGTGCGGTGAGGAAGAAAACGGACTATACCGAGGGAAATTAACACACCCGGCCGGCGGGGCGCGCGGCTGTCGGTGCGTTTGGGGTTCACGCTAAGAAGTACGTTTCGACTGACGAACCTTTCAATCCTACCTTTATTATAATTTTAAAGAATGAAACGGTAAAAAAAGGAAAATAGCTAAAGGAAAATTTAATGTACTTTACTGGGGAAGTTAGATAAGGCTTAAAAACTGAACTGAATTTATTACATTATTTATATTATTCCATCAATAATTAATTTAGGTTTTTTTTAATTAGGAATTGCAGTATTTGAAAATTTTTTTTCGAACGCATATTTTGTCTATATAATAAATACATACATCATCATGAATTATATCAGAGAGTTTCTTTATAGAAAGTTAAAAAAAATTAGGTAGCATTTTTAGCATATATTTTCTTATCAGTTAGAAGTAAAAGGTTTATTAATAAAAACGTGTATTTGCCGTGAATTTTCAAAGTATGCCCTTATAAACGATACACGCAGGGCATGAGAAATAAAAAGAAATTGCTAATGAAACGCTCTATACATGCTTCAAATAGTGCAGTACACAATGCAAATATTTACGCTCTCAAAGCTGATAAGCGATGAGCCCTTTAATGTTGGACTTGACCCTTAACATTGCTTAGTTCACAGCAATCAGCATGTTAAACTATATCAAATCTTAACATAACGGATACTAACAAGTCCTGCGGTCGTTCTCACTCTTATAATACGTGAAGCATGCGGTGTGCAATAAATGACGTCAATTTTGTATGTAAATTTTAAGATTTCGTACAACAAACCAGCGGTTTCGTAACGGCCACCACTCAAAATAATATTCATTACAAAATCCGAACGAGCGCTACAAGTTTCAGAACTTTATTGAACAGTTCACGTCGAATTCAAATACAAACAACCTATTATTTAACAATTAAAAAAGATTCAAGACAAAAAAAAACAAAATCTCAACGCATTACGCAAAAATCTCTGAAAAACTTCCCGCTATTAATCATAACAGATTTATAGCTTCTCGTATCAAACCGTAATTTTCTGTGAATACGTTAATGCGGTTATGGAGGGAACAAAAGATGGAGGGATTCGAATTTGACGTTGTATTTGCGGTGGAAATGATGTCATCCTTTTTATAAGAAAAGTGTTGCTATTATTTTAATCCCAAAGGGAGCATAGGAACGTCTAAATAGGAACTTGCCCTCAAAATTTCGTCGTCTGTAGTAAATTGTCGCAAAGTTTTATTAATGGCATAATATATTCTATTAAAATATAAAACGACGTCAAAGCAGATAGATTTTCACAAATTTCGTAGGGATAACACATTTTTCGACAAAGATCACAAATAAATTTTCTTATTATGTCTCTATATGATGTATTTCTTGGAGCGCGGCCTGTGCGGCGTCTTGGGCGTGAAATGTTATTATCTGTATGGAATTATGTTAGCTAAAAGACTTTCATCACTAGATTTAATACACAAAGTCCTCCATGCGTAATCAATTTAACTGTATTATGGAATAAAGCTACAGTATTATTAACATAGGGAATGAAGGTTTAAATCTATAAATAAGTAACTTTAGATGTAAAACTATATTCTTGCGCCTCCGCCTGCGCGGTAAAAAAATAATAATCCATATTGTGATGTTCTTAAAATTTTAATTAGATCGATTGATCCTAAACCTGATTCGAATCACATTACGATTTGTAATTTTGATTCTTTCCCCAATTTCAACCCATTTTCGTTTGACTCATCCTCTCACTGTTACTCTCGCTCTTACTTTGACTGTTCTTCTGCCTGTCTCTCTTTTTTATCCTTAATCTATCTCTTGTTTTCCGTCTTTCTCATTCTTCAACTACAATCTTCCTCTCTTCTTTCTCTCACTTGTTTTTAATCTATAAGTTGCTTTTCCGTACATCTTATTTTCCTAACAAAAGTTAATTAATAAACATATCCAAGAAAATGAAACAAAAGTAATGACTATCGAATCATTTTTTTCTTCAACTTACCATTTATTGGCATAATAATATAGGGTTTATATTATGTCAATAAATTTCATTGTTGTTTTTTGAGTTTTAATAAGTAGAAAATTTTATGATAATTGATTTAAACATTGTAGAATTGTAAAAATATGTACATAAAAACAGACCAACAAGCAATAGCTTATACTTTACGCGAAATCATATTTAAATAGTGTATCACATTTTATTCAAATCAATGATCTCATTACCTACTTATGAGACGAAAAACAGACAAACAAACAGACAATAATCTATATTTTATGTCACAACAAGTTTTATAACAATAGGCTTTAAATTTCATCAAAATTAAGTACAATAAGCATGCTTATAAAACAAATAAAATTAATTAAAAGTAGCCTATGTCCCTTATAATTCAAGCTATTTTCGTACTAAATTTAACCAAAGTATGTTCATAGATTGTTCTTTTAAGTGCAACAAACAGACAGACAGAGTTCATTTTCGTACTCACGACATTAGTATGAAAGTTATTAGGGCGAGCGAAGTGAGCCTTAACATTATTCCATAACCCATAATATTCTTATGGTAGACTTTATGAAAAAACTATCGTATTCTGGATTTGGAATTTAACATTGTAATTTAAAATAATATCAATAACTATTATTGTTGTAATAAATGGTAAGTATTATAATCTTAATTATCTCAATGGTACATGTAGCGCCAATCAGAAATTAATTTTAGAAAAAATCCTGATGTGATTTATCGCTATTGTTCTTTGTACACCGCCATTAAGGTGTTTTAGACTTAAATAAAATAACTGTATAATAATTTCCTCTTTTCATTAAGCCAAATGACTTGAACATGCTAGCAGAGCGTGATTGATAAGTAAAAGTCAGTGTAATAATTAAATATCAAGTGTAAAGAAGTTATAAAAATAATATTGAGGTTAAAGACTTTGACACGCATATAACGACAAGAAATATCATGAAAATACATCAATTTTCTTCATAACCATCAATAACTAAACAAGCAAAAGAAGATTAATGATGAATAATAATTATACCTATTTTTATTAAAGTAAATTATTAGATTTGGAAATTAAATTTGGTAATTTTATTGGAATACAAAGAATGCAACGAGACATCTATTTGTATGATGCCTGCTAAATATGAAAATACAGAGGCGGATTGCAATAAAAATTATTTAAAAGCAAGGATTATAATAATGAGAAGAATCTGAAATAAACAACTAGAATAAATTAGTCAGTGAAAAACAGCATATAAAATGATAAAAAAGTTTGACGATATGTATTCAACACAGTCTACAGCTATGCAAATAATATGTAGAGGAAAAACTGGAGAGATTAAAATTCAATTCAGAAAGTCGATGGCCGGCCCGTTACCCCAGGCCTCGACTCTCTGAAACCATATTTGAGTAACAGAGTTTAGAGGTTTGATGACAATGGCATGAAATCACCTGGATTTGTAGTCCACATGAGTGTGCTACAGGGATCAATTCATGGTCCCTTTCTTTTTTAGTCTATATAAATGACTCACCTAGCTTTGTTAAGGATGTTTATGAGATACTGCAGGTCATAGATGCAGATACAGATGCAGAGACAGATTGCAGATGATACTTCTTTGTTATTCAAAGTTAAAAGACAACAGATCATTTATGACTAAGTGAACAATGCTATTTTCTAGGGCAGTAATTTCTAAAAATAATTTACTGCAAATAACCTACTTCTTAATGAAACGTAAAGAAAATGCATAAAATTCTCACTTCCTCATGTAAGATAAGGATCTGGTACCATTTCAATATGAACAAAGAATTGGAGTTTCTTAATGCTACCATGTTTTTGGGAATTACTTTAGACAACAGGCTTTAATAGGGTCCTCATATCAGTAAATTGGCGAAAAGGCTTAGCTTTTCTTTCTATCCTGTCAAAAAAATAAGAAATTTAACAGACATCAAAACTGCTAGATTAGTTTATTTTGGCTGTTTCTTTAGCCTGATGTCGTATGACATCTTGCTCTGAGGACATACCGCAGATATTTATAGAATCTTTGTGCTACAGAAACGGGCCGTTCGACCGATTTACAAGCTCGGTTCTTGTGTATATCTTGGAAATATGAATAAGAAAATTAGAATCTTAACTCTGGTATCCCAATTCATTGATAAAAATTGTTCATATGTAAAAAGAAATATAGAAATGTTTAAAAGAAATAGTGACCGAAACGAATTCAATACCAGAAATAAAAATAAACTGAGTTTACATATTCTACAGTCTACTATGCAAAGTCACAAACTCATTTAGAGGGCTCTTCGTATACATGTTCAATGGGGTTCCTGTGGAAATACAAGATTTACCATTATACAAATTGAAGAATATTATTAAACAATTACTCAGTAAAAAAGGATATTACACAATTTCCAAACATTTAGAAGACAAATATTCATGAGCATAAGGGGCTTGACTTTTTACTGGGCTGTTTCGTTCATTGGTTTTGCATTTGTTTTGGCTATACACAATGAAATTAGAAAAGAGCAATCCTTAAGTCACTTGCTCGTTCTTTTTGAAGGAAAACTGCCTTCCAAACGAGCGGTAAAGTGAAAATTCGTAAAAAATTATGACATATCTCAAGTATTATTTTATAATCTATGTAATAAAGATATTTTGATTTTAAATGTGGCGTATTTGGACTCAAAAATTGATTAAAATACATAAAAAATATATAAATAAACGTGCATAAATATAGCATTTCTTAAAACACATAAAGAATATGTTAACTCAACGAGACGTGTGTCGTGACAGTGTGTATTGGAAACGGGAAACGGGTGGACAATCATTTATTATAAAATTTTTGTTTTATCTACCTTTGCTGACTGACGCCCGAGTTAGTAAAATGATACACGACATTGAGGTTGACGCAAACTGTTTCGTTGTGCATTTTGTCTATAATTTATCGTTTGTTTAACTGGAACTAAGTATTAATATAAGAAAACTATGTATAGTTAAGAAATAAATAAAAGTGTGAAACAAATAAAAGTGTTTATTCCTTAACTTGACCTAATGGCCAGTTTAATTCGGCACGCCAGCGCGTGAGTCTTATTTATACATTAAAACATTTACCTAAAATTGTTGACCCCGATTAAGACAGCTAAAATATACAGAGAGCAAAATAGATATATTTTATTAAAATGCCAAGAACACAAAACAATGAAGATGCGGGATCTGATTTCATTGCCTCACCCGACACGTCTAACGAAGTTCGTCTACTTACTTCAAAAATCCCACCATTTTGGCCTAAAGAACTTATAATATGGTCTGCTCAACTCAAAAATCAGTTTACGAACGCCGGAATAACGGCAGATATGACAAAATACAATTATGTCATCTCACAGTTAGACCAAACGCATCTATAAGAATATTGTCGTAAACCCTCCAACGACTGGCAAATACGAAACATTAAAAACGGAGCTCGTCAAATATCTGTCAGATTCGAATGAACTGAAACTAAAGCAACTTCTCAAGCATGAGGAACTTAGCAACCGCAAACCTTTGCAATTTTTCCGGCACTTACAAGGCCTGGCCGGTCCTGATATCTTCAAGGACTTACTCATCACAATATGAACAAGCCGCTTGACGCAAAACATACAAACAGTCATCACCGGGCAAACAGCATCTACTCTGGAGTCGCTCGCTGACTTGGTCGACCGAATACACGGGACAGCTCCTCCATCCCTACAAGTCTCGTCCACTTCCACCATAGCAGCCCATGCTTGTACACTAGAGAACTTAACTAGAGAAATAGCTCAACTCAGATGCCAAATAAGGTAGCTGACTACTCACTCCTGTCGCTAGTCACGTCCGAAGTCACGTGGCCACCGCCAAGGACGCTCACACAGCAAGTCTCTTATCAGATCTGACTCAAACTACTGAAAATATGCTGATACCATTCCCTATATACGAACAAGGCTAATAAATGTGTCAAACCATGCGACTCCAAGGCGAAAAACACACCGCGCAGTCACTAATGGCGGCAGATGGCTGCCCTAACGCACCTGATCGTTTGTTTGTAGCAGACCGCCGCACCAAAATGCAATTCCTCGTAGATACCGGAAGCGAGATTTACATTTTGCCGCGCTCGGCTGTGCAACAGCAACGTACAAAGACTACCTATCACTTGAGTGCTGCAAACAGAACGACTATAAATACTTACGGCTACATCAACCAGGAGTTAGACTTATCACTACGTCAAGACTATCCGTGGCGATTTGTTGTGGCCGATGTCACCAAACCTATAATTGAAGCAGACTTTCTTCAATTTTATAATCTCATGGTGGATATCAGAAACCGCCGGATAATAGACAACACCACAACTCTTTCTACATTAGGGTTAGAAGCAATATCATCCAGCATATCTTCAGTGAAAATACTGCTCAGTGATCCAAGATATAACAAACTTTTAGCGAAATATCCCAATATAACTCGACCCTCAGGTACTTACTCTACGTAGTCCCAAGTATAAAACCACTCCCAGCCCTCTTGTGCACTGTTCACCACGTTGCCTGGTGCTAGACAAACTACAGATAGCTAAATGCGAATTCGAGACTATGTTTAAAAATAGTATTATCCGATCTTCCAAAAGCTGCTGGTCGTCACCCCTTCACCTTGCACCGAAGAAGGAATCAGGACGGAGACCTTGTCGCAACTATAGGATGCTAAATACACGCACCATCCCTGATCGATGTCCCATCCATCAGGGATGGTGCATTAATTTGGTCGAAGCCTATAACTAAATACCGGTCAACGAAGATGTCCCAAATCACGACTCAATTTGGTTTATATGAGTTCCCGTACATGACATTTGGTTTACGTAATGTAGGTCAAACGTTTCAAAGATTTGTCGACAAACTTACAAGAGGTCTAAATTTCTGTTTCGCTTATCTCAATGATTTTTGAAAAGAATATAGAATGCTTATTAACACGAGAAAACGCGTTTTAGGAATAGATAATGTTACCTTACTGGGCTATAGCATATCAGCCAAAGGAACAAAGCTACTGGAACAAAAATTGGACTCCATCAAAAACTTCCCTACACCGAAAACAGCGAAGGAACTACGTAGATTCTTAGGAATGATAAATTTCTACCGTCGCTTTATACCTGTTGCAGCACGTATTCAAGTCCCACTTAATGCACTTTTCACTGGTTTGATTAAGAATTCGCATCCGGTAAACATCATAGGAGAGACTCTAAAAGCATTCGACACTTGCAAGGATAGTCTAGGCCATGCATTTCTCCTCGCACACCCAGACTATAACATGAAATTGAGTTTTATCACTGATGATTCAGACACATCTTTGGGAGCACTTCTTCAACAATACAAAGACAGAGCTTGGGAGTTCCTAGCATTTTACTCTCATAAACTTAATCCAGCACAGCAAGATTATTCTCCCTACGCTCGGGAACTCTTAGCGATTTGCGAAGCGATAAAGTACTTTCGCCACATGCTAGAAGTGCGCGACTTTCTTACTTACACAGATAACAAACCACATGCTCACCCACATAATACCACCATCTTGACTTCATACCTCAATTTTCTACGGATATCAAGAATTGAACGACCAAACAATGTCGTAGACTTTTTAAAATTAGCTAACACATAAGAATCAAACCCCGAGCTGAAACAGATCTTCAAAAATGTCTCTGCATTACAACTCCAGAAAATACACGTACCCGGGACAAACCTGGAACAAAAACGGACCTCTACAGCGACTACTGTACACCAGCGCAAAGATCTTTTGTTCCCATTAGCTTACGACGCCAAATATTCAACTGTCTAGATTCTCTAAGCCGCTCAAGCTCGAACGTGACATCAAAATTAGTTGCTGAACGCTACGTATGGCCTGGAATCAGGAAAAATTACAGATATTGGACGCAGAAATGTTTACAGTGCCAACAAACTAATGTAACTCGCCATGTTATACCACCAACAGGCACATTCGAGCTACCTTCAACGCGCTTCCGATTCGTTCACAGAAACTTAATCGGACCAATGCCATTATCCAAAGTATATCGTTACTGTCTTATAGCTGTTGACAGATACACGAGATAACCAGAGACGACAGCGATCACAGACATCAACGCTGTGACCGTCACCACTGCCTTACTAATCTGCTGGATATAAATATGCGATTGTCCAACAGATATACTGACCGATCGCGGTAAACAGTTCGAATCCACGTTATTTCAACATCTGGCAAGAACAGCTGGATTTCACGACAGACAAACAACAGCACACCATCCAACTTGTAACAGTTTTGTAGGATGCTTCCACCATCAATTGAAAACAGCTATTACGTGCCCTGCAAACGAACATTAGATAGAATCCCTACCACTAGTTCTGTTGGTCGTAAGAAGCGCGTACAAAAATGACCTAAAAACATCCTGCGCTGAACAGGTATACGGGGAAACCCTCAGGCTATCAGGATATTTTATAAATCCAAGCCCTACTAAAATGACGAACATCACGGACAGATATAGTCTGACTCCGCTCATTTGTACGAAAACTCCAACCATCCCTAGTACCACGTTATGGCGAACACGCTATCTTTGTTTACAAAGACCAAGCTACGATGACTCACATCTTTCTAAGAGAGGACGCCATGCGCATCAGTTCTCCACCTACATATACGGGACCACACGAAGTATTAAAAAGAAGATACAAAATCTTTACCATTTCAATCAATGGAAAAAGAACGACATTATCAATCGAAAAAATAAGACCGGCCTATACTGTCGACGACGAATTCAAAAATACAGCCCAAACCGCTCCCAGAGAGTCTAAATCAGTCCTAGAATAAAACCCAGAACATATAAATATAAAAATAACACCTTCAGAAACATAGAAATACAAAAATAACACGTTCAGGACGCACAGTTAGATTTCCTGATTACTATCGCCCGTAGCATGGTCTCAAGGGGGGAGTGATGTGGATTATTCGGACCCAAAAATTGATTAAAACTACAAAAACAAAAATATATAAATAAACGTGCATAAATATAGCATTTCATAAAACACATAAATAATATGTTAACTCAACGAGATCTGTGTCGGGACGGTGTGTATTGGATACAAGAAACGGCTGTACAATCATTTATCATAAAAAAAATTTTCTATGTACCTTTGCTGACCGACGCCCGATTTAGTAAGATGATACACGACATTGAGATCGACGCGAACTGTTTCGTTATGCATTCTGCCTATAATTTATCGTTTGTTTTACCGGAACTGAGTATTAATATAAGTAAACTATATTTAGTTAATGAATAAGTAAGAGTGTGAAACAAATAAAAGTGTTTGTTTCTTAATTTGATCCAGAGGCCAGAGAATACGCCTGCGTACAAATCTTGTTTATACATTAAAACACTTACCTAAATGAATTTTAAAAGTTAAACATTTACGAGTATAGTACAGTAGAAAATTTTTTCTAACTAAACTAAACTAAACTAACTAAAAAACAATAAATGAATTTACAGTGGCCTAAGAAAAGGTTAGTGAACCCAATAATATGAGATGATTGCTTGAAGTTTTACCAGCAAGCTACAATTATATCTATGATTTTATTGATGATAATTTGAGAAGAGCAAAGAACGGTTGATATATATACAGTCTAAAATAAAAGAGAAAAATATGACTAGAAATGACCCGGACTAAAAAAAACAATGTGAGCACATTTGCAATAAAAACTAAAGCCCAATACTTTTGCTGCCGAAAAACCAGCCACCTTAAAAAGAACTGCTGGTACGGTCAGGAAAATAATCCAGGTTAACAAAGCTACCAAAAAAGATATCAATCCAATCAAGGTCAGCGAGAACTACAGAGAGTTAGTTAAATAAAATAACTTTCTAATAGCAGTCAATGCAGTCAGTACGCCCTATATTGAATCGATCCCGCGAGCCTCTTGATCTGATTTTGGTCTACAGCACAGCCGAGACCAACGATAAAGTGACAAAGGCTGCTTTTTTCAAAGTCAAAAGCTTGTGTTCCCTCTCTGGAATAAAAGTAGAGCAGCAGAGCAAACGCTCTTTACCCGGGCAGTGTCACAAATGCCAATCATACGTACAGTCGTCCAAACACTGTTTCAATCCTGCGCGATGTGTTAAATGCCTGGGAAACCACGGCACGGTGCAATGCACGCGCTACAAGAACACAGACGGTCTGTCCGCCTGCGTCATATGTAAGCAAAAAGGCCACACGGCCAACTACCTAAGATGCCTGCGTGTTCCAAAAGGAGTCCCTCCCCCGAGAAAGCCGCGCCGCGCCGTGCACCTGCGCGCGAGGTCTCAAACACTAAGTTACGCCCGTGCAGCGGCGGGGCCACGCAGCGACCCGCCCGCAGCAAAACAAAATCAATCGTCCACCGCGAACTACTTAAAATAATTAATGTCAATAATATCCATTATTGATACGCATTAATGACCTCGCGACTCTCACGAAAAAATTCCGCACCGCCGCGAACCCGACGAACAAAATAATTTCACTCATCGAACACGCCTCACTTGCGGTCAAAAATAATGAATTTTAACTCGATTAAAATTTATCTCTCCTTGCATCCCATACTGGGCCGGTAAGCCTAGTTAATAATCAGTTATTATTTTCCCACGCGACGCGAAGTCCCCAAACTTTGTTTGTTGTTCGCTTCACCCGCCCGTCTAAGGATATTACCTCCGCGCTGGACATATAATCTTTACATTAGAGTCACCCCAAGGGAGTGGTTTTAATGGTAAAAATCCCACATAACTCGGTCTCTAGGTCGCGTGGCCGGGTATCTTTCGTCCGTGAAGATTTCCACCTTCTACGCAAAACAAAAAAATATTAGTAATTATTACTAGGTATAAAATTATTGCATGAAATTATACGTATTATTATGTTATGAAATTATTTAATATCTATGTAATACATTATATAACATAATTAAAATAAATTAATTATATGTATATGCATTCAAATTCGTCATCAACCAGTGATCATATTTAGGATAGCGCTGGAGCTATCGCTGTCGTGCGCTACATGCCAGGAGGCGGTTCACATGAGCATCTGCAAACATGTACAAAGCACTACAAAAGCTATGCACACTCAAGCGCATCCTAAAAGCACTTTTGCACCTACTGGAAGCATAGAAAAAAATCTTGCAAGCCTTCATAAAACCGTGCTTTTTGCACATTAAAGTAAAAAAATGTCGAACATATTCCCGCTAACAAAATAACTGAGACATCTGTAGCAATTCGGCCTAGCATATGCACGATCCGGTACATTCATCTCATCGACCGCCATTTGTCAGCAAACGTCCAAAGACAAACCATGTTGACGCCTTCTGGAAATATATAAGAAAATCTATAAGACGGCTGACCCTGCAGGATATCCTTAAATCTTCCCGATACGATATTTTATTATTACGATATTATATTATTACGATATTTATCGACATGTTTTTCAGCTGTTCAAGATCAAAAATTAATATAGTTCTCTCAAACTCAAAGACTTTCTTCTTTAAACTACATAGATAAAAACTACTTCTGAAACTTATTTCTACTTACAAATCCATGGTGTTCAAAAAGTATTTTGCAATAAATTATTGAATTTGAGCTTAATAAATCGATTTTTGTGCTTTTTCAAGCTCTCCGAATTCAAAAATACAATTTCAATATGTTTTCTGCTCTTTGAATTCAAACACATAGACTTATTTAAATAGAAAGTATTTTTTTAATGTCTTAATTACGATAATTATGACATTGGACGTAGTTTTTTAAGCAAATAAAGTTGATTTATATCAAATATTAATACAATAAGAACTTTAAAAGTGATTTTGAAAAACTTTTTTGCAATTTTTTTGTTGATTATATCTCCGAAACGGAACCACCGATTTTAATGGAGTTTTAGCGTATTAACATTGTTTTTAGAGAAAACAACTCGTTAGATTTCGGACTTAATTAGTATAGTAGTATAAAAAATATTTCGCTTTTTGAAAATTTTTCTCTAATAAAATACCAACAAAGTATCCTAGAACAAAACAAACGATTTTAATACATTTAGAAACGATCAATGTCATTGTTTAAGGAAAGCAACTAGATAGGCTTTGGAATTTATCGGCAGAACAGTTTACAAATTATTTAAAAAAAATCAATTTTAATTGGTTTTCTTCTAACGATATCTCTGAAACAAATAAATTGATTTTTATGTAGTTTACTATAATCGATGCACCTATTTGGGGAAACACACACATGCATCACTTGCAAAATGGTAGGTATAGACTCCTAGAACTCTAAAGCCTCAAGATCTGGGGAAAACTCGATTCTTATAAATCGGGGTGAAAAAGAATTTTAATTTGCATAACGAGAATTTAAAAAAATAACATCCCTTCCTGTGTTATAAAAACCTATGAATACCAAAATGGTTTTGGAAAATTTAGGTGTCAGGGATTGCCTTTCATAGATAAGTTATGCAATTTATAATTTTCTTTCGAAATTTGTTACACGAAATAATGATGCAAATAATCTTCTTTATTTAGGACACAAATCGTCCACCACTATGGCTAGTTAATACATGCAAAAGTCACCGAACATTTTCGAAAATTCGTACTTTTTATAAGCAGTATTATTTATAAAGCATTCTGCAATCTATTAAAAAAAAAATCTATATTTTTGACCTGTATTTTGTATGTCTTATATTCTAATTGTGTAAAAACCGTAGTGTCTTCCAGAAAAAGGTCAAGAGATCCCTTATTATAAGTTAGCGAGTAATTATTATATACTTCCTAATTTTATACATGAAATCAATCTCTATCGACCAGAATAAAATTAATTCCAATAAAGATAGTGCTTCGAATATTAAGATATAAAAGTTACGCGGATTGTAGGAATTGATAGCTTTTTATTCCATTCCATATATTTAAGTAGATTATTACTTGATAAGCTATTCTTTCTCCGATTAATAAATTTGAAAAGCAGAGGAGATTTACGTTTTCCATCAAAATATAAATATGCGTGCGAAATTTGTTACACTTGCAAAGTGGTTACAAGAAAAGTTCATGAAGGAAAGCATCACATTACACAATGAAAAACAATGTCATAAGTCGTAGAAAAAAATATTGCCAATGATAGTGTTTTTCTAAACTTTAAATTTTTACATTAAAATTTGAACATACAACCGGAATGAAATAAAAAATAAGTCTAATAAATATAAAACAGAGAAATATTTAAAGATTCCGTTTGACCGACATTACAAAATTAAAGGGAATCCTAAGAACTTCTCAACGTAAAAGGCAGTATTATAAAATAAGTAACTCAAAATTTGGCACGTTAAACGGTACGAATTTCGAGCATTTACAAAAAAATAAGACATACATTTTTAGCTATTGCATAGCTTCTATCGCGGGCCTTGAGCGTGGAGACCGAATCCAGAAATTCCGTAACGAAAATAACCTAACAGTGGGGGGGCACTCCGAACGGCACAGCGGTGATACTTTTTACTTTTGCCATCTATCGATGAATAGCAGAACTTTTAATGACTTTTTTGAAATATCACGCTTGTCTCTTTAGTTCAGCAACTCTACTCTAGGTGGCATTGGTTGTATCGGCGTTACTGCGCATGCGTAATCCCCCTCTTCACCCGCAATCTGGTGACTCATGCCTGCTTAGAGTTTCGGCGTTAGGGCACCTCCTCAAAAAAAATACTGCATAAATAAAATAAATAAATAATTATAATTGCTTAAGTTTGTAAAAAATACTATGCAATAGCTTTACCGTGGCAGTCTCCGAGTGCCACACGTGTTTTTTTTTTAACAATTATTTTTAGTATAAACTACGTTCATCATAATATATCATATATTTATTTTTCTGTACTTTTTCATAGTACATATTTATTTTCATAAAATGATTTTTCCTTACCATTGAACTTTTCTTTTTATTTGTTTATTTTCAAATATCATTATTTATTTTTGTATAAAACAATAATAATTGAGTAAATTTAGATGTCTTAACAACACTGTACACGCTGACAGTGACACATTAATAAGTCGTCGCCATTATCATATTTCAGCTCTGCATAGTGGGAATTTTTTCTCTTTTTTTACGTCCATATTTTTGCTAGCAAATATTTTAATTCAGATGTTAAAATGAAATATTTTCCTTAATCACATGTCGGACAAGACAAATTCTTTTCACAATGCACCATCGCTATTTCCACTGGGGCGTACGTTGTCTTTGTCTTTGATATCTGTACCATAGACGACACGCGGTAACTAAATAAGGGATAATGTCGGAGACATCTAGCGGCGGAGCAGACTAATGTAATTTTGCAACAAAGAGTTCAAAAGTTTCTAATGCTCGTAATTACATAGAAAATATTGTTAACGTCTATATTTTTTGCGGAGATAGTGAGGTCACATACAACACAATATTCTTTTAGAAATTGCACGTTTTTATATAGATTTTATTTTAATATTGATTATGCATTGTCGAAATTAAGACATACTCTTTCTCCGCCTTTGAAATTAAAGACAAAATGGTAAATCATAGCACAAACTTTATCTTTTAGGCATCCAAACTTCTAGATAATAAAAAAAAAAAGTTGTACACGCACATGTTTTACTTCGTTAGCGTTGTTACAATAAAAACCTCATTTATATTTATGAATTATTCAATTAACCGAAATACGGTTTTAATTACCTAATTACGAGTGCTTGAAGTAAATTAAATGTAAAGATAATTAGGTATGTTTAATTTACGCCTATTCAAAAATTGTTATAAAGAGGGTAAAATGTATTCTAACAGAATATTTATGATCCTAATTGAATTATGTTAGCATTTCAACGGGATCAGAGGGTAACTACCCGGGAGACCTACCTTATAAAGTCTCGTGTGCCACACGATAAATTATATTTTATGAAAATTTTATTTACGTCACAATTCTTTTATGTTTCTTCTTATAATAATAACATGGTTATAGAGCTAAACAATGACCAAAAATTTTAATTTCTAACTTTGAAAGGAGATAAAATCTTAGAATCACGAAGTAACAACACCAAATTCATCATCATCGATTGACAGAAAAGGGAAAATTACGTGAAATCACCATGATAATGATAGTAAATCATTAGTAATATGCTTTTAATGATATTGATTAGTAACGGGATCGCGACTAGGATAGCACCCGGACACGAGGCGATGATTGAAATTGAAAGTGGAACGGAGTTTACCTCAAAAATGGAACGTTGATGAAAGATCTATTGTTTATTCTTTCTACATGAGCGAAGCCGTGAATTATTCTGTTAAGCAATCGAATTTATTTATTATGTAAGTAAAATTCTTATATTCATTCGATTGTTAATATTTCTTTTAGGATTTCCTTTTCACATTCAATTTATCTTTTCTTTTTATGTTCCAAGTAATAAAAAGAGACAATTACAAAAAGAAGGCTGTGCTTCATAGGTACGCTCTCGCTTAATGGAAAAAAATAATACTTGGCAAACACCCACATCATAGATTTAGCACACGGGCATCAATTTCAATTTGAAATACGGCACGCTCTTGGTTTTTGTAAATTATTGAAATCAAATCATACATCAGATTGTGAATATAAAAGAGCACCGTTCGTTAGTTTGACAAATAAGTACAAATAATGTGATAATAACAATAAATAAGAGACTCCCAAGACGGTATTAAGTGTAGAAACGTTTTTAATATATTTTTTCAATGAGAAGAGTGTACAATATAATACGTACACCAAAATAAGTTACAACAAAAGAAAATGGTAAAAATAACGAAATTTTTAAGAAAAACGAGGCGATTTATAAATTATATCGAACTAAAAGATAAAACCATAATTAATTGTCTTAAAACACATTTAATATACGGATGATAATAATAATTATAACAAAATGTACGAAATCTACAAACAATAATCCATATATATATATATATATATATATATATATATATATATATATATATATATACACTATTTGTTTGCGCCGTTATGTCTCCTTTATTATTCTACCTTTTCCTTATCGTTCCTCTCCTCTCCGCTCACGATGTATTCGCTCATCGCAATATCGCTGTAACGGACTCTTTCGTTCTCTGTATAAACGCAATCAATTATAAAGTGACACAGGTGTTAATCTAATAGTTTCGTAAGATAAGTGCTAAAGAAACGAGTTTGCCAGCAGGACTTTATGAAGGCCCAACAGCCACCAAAGTTAGGTATCGTGACCTCCGGTATTTCTCCTAAACGCCTTCACCACATTCAGTGCACTTCTTAGTCACAACAGACTCAATACGGGTTCTATTAAGAAACTGGGAACCTATAAATTTTTCTAGTCCTTCGAGCCGGATGCTTGAAAAAATATAGTTTGGCGCTAAAAAATATATTTTCTAATTTTTTTCGGATATTTTTTTACAAACTTCTTTATTAAAAATCATTCTTATAATATGAAATTTTTAAAATATCCAATTAACTTGCACACGTGTTTCTGTTTGAAGGAATGCTTCAAAAGATATAGATTCGGAAGAAATTTTTTTATCGAATACCAATACTTTAAACTTAGTTCGGACAAACTTTTCTAATTTACTGAATAAAAAAATTAGTTTAGAGTTAACTCTAAACCCTGATAGCACACCTAACTTTCAGCCTTGGAACGCATTTGATGATTTTTATTGTCGAATTAAACAAGCCAAGGAAAAAGTAAAAGTTACCGTAATTTCTAATCCTACTTATAATAATGCTGAAAACACTTTTTGAAAATAAAAATAATATTATAAAATTACATAAGCAGGAGTTATTTATTATCATATTGTTGAGATTCTATTAAATAACCTATTTGTTAAAACAACTTTAAAAATACGTTTTTAAAGTATTTTTAAAATATAAGTTTTTATAATTTTTTTTAGGCGTATGTAATATGAAACGCAATATTATCATCTTATTCATAAATCAGAAATATTTTCTTATGAAAATCAGAACTTAATTATGAAGAAAGAACAATAATATTAAAGTTAAAGGCACATTAAAAATACATAACGTAAAAATTTACTTTCTAACGTTAAAAATTAACTAAGTAGGCCATCTACTTATTGACCATAAATGTTAGTAACTTAAATGCTAAATAAAAATATACATGTATCACATTTTAAAACGGAATATAAGTCAATAAATAATTTCTCTATGTGTCGTGAAGAATAAAACTACATATACTGGATGGAATCGATCATGCATCTTTCAAAAACCTCATCATTATCAAAAATGTCAACAAAAACGTCAATATCGTAACGTAACACTTTATATTATTATAAAAAAATATATATAAGTTTATAACAAAATACCTAAGCCTCGAAAGCGGCTCGTCTGGTTGTTAGCCGCGCGCGGATGTATGAATCCACGGCAGACTTCCTAGACACAGCCGACGCCTTCCACGTGTGAGCTTCGGATAACGGAGTAGGCCGGTTTGAGCGAGCGCATCATGTTACTAAGCGCTAGGATTTGTACTTCGTACGTACGAAGTACTTCGTACGTTTACACGTTTACCTTCTGAGCATTTTTTCTCAGAAACAGCTACTTCAATGACTATGGTTTTTTTTGTCAAAGTTGTTCTAAGAAAGAAGGTGATTATGAATATTTGTAGTAAGACTCATGATCGATTCTACACGGTATATTTCACATGTTTCTAACTTATTACAGATCGCCTTGAAAATTTGTGATTGTTTATTTTTAATAGGTTTTTAAATATTTGTGGGATTTGAAACGAATAACATGAATATGTAAGAAATCAATGAATAGATCTAATATCTCTATTATTCAAAGATAAACAAATACAGATAGTTTTTTTCAAGCTGCGATGCCGCTTTGTACGTAGAAAGGGACATACCATTCGTACTGTCTTTACCAAGTTTGTATAATTGTTAAAGGGCAAGGCGACAACAATAGGTGAAATAAAATCTCTCTTTTACACATTTTACACATTATGTTATGCACCCGTCATTTTTTTCACTCTTTGTTTGTACATGTCTCGAAGAAGTATGATCTGTATGTGGATAACTTTCAATTTTTTCTAAATAAATAATAATTTTAGGTATGTGTTTATAAACGCAATAACTTAATTTCTATGTACACTCACAAGGACATAAACAATACAGGGTTTTCATGGAATTTTAAATTAAATACACAAAAAAACTAAATTATCTCATTTCTATTAAAGACTCAAAACACACGACAAAATAAATTTAGTAATCTGATTATATATTTGTTCACAAATATCGTTCTTGGTAGAGGGAAATTTTATTTGAGACAGTTCCTCAACTTTTGAAAATCGCTGCACCATATGCTTGAGCTCACACGTTGATGTTAAAAACGAGAAACCGTCGGGTTTCGATGCAGAAATATTTATATCAAATTTTCCGGTGCTTACCCATCCGTAAATGTTTGTAACGCGACCGGCAGGCCCGGACTTGGCGTATGACATCAGGCATAATACATTTTATTAAACATTTCGACGCTTAGAAAATGCTATATTACCAGGTTTATAATACTTTGGATTGACTATACATTTTTTAGGGTATCGCAAAATATTTTTAATCGACTTCAAAATTAAAAAAGAGAGGTTCTCAATTCAACTGTTTTTTTTTTTGTTTGTTACCTCAGAACTTTCGACTGGGTCAACCGATTTTCTTATTCTTTTTATTTGAAAGCTGGCGCTTTCTGTGTGATTCCATTTTAATTTGGTTTAATTCTGACAATGGCATCCATGAGAAAATCGTATAAATCTAAAATTTGCATTAAGTATGCATTAACACAAATGGACGAATAACTCAATATTACGCCAAACGATTTCCATGATTATTTTCTTATAAGAAAGGATGTACTTCAAAGGTACTTTGATGAGAGTTTGGTTAAGTTCTGATTATGAGATCCATGACAAAGTAACGGAACTCTTCAATTCTTTGGAGCAAATTAACAGTACTCGGCCGAATCTCTATCCGGATATTTGAGTCACCTACTGTAAGGTCGTTATGGTCAAGTAATTGTCGTAGTCGAATATGATGATCAATGGAACTCCTTAACGGCTTACAGTAAGGGTGCGATTTATGAGCAGCACGTTTAGTATGTTTTCCCCTATTCAGACAAATTAGTTAGTGTATTTCAAATTCACTAAAAATCAAAACATAAAATAAAATTTAGACAAAAAAATCGACCACAAAACAAAACATTCCAAAATAAATTAACATGCACTAAAAAGTAAAAAAATAATTGCGTATTCTTCTACAACTTAATAATCAACTTACTTTTTCTACTTATCAATATGCAGATACGATCTATGTGTTTACAACGCAAGAAGATAGGTAGGTACCCATCCACTTTAAATTTAACTCAACACATACCTATAAATAGCAGACAATGATCAAAATATTTTTATAGTTTTCCTAAGTGAAATGAAATGAAAAATATTAGACTACTTAAAAGTCAATCAAATCATTACGATAATATAATGTAGTTACAATTATTGTTATTGTTATTTTTGGAGTCCGTGTCAGCCAAAGAAACACTGTAATATATCTAGCTGTAATATAACTCATAACACACATGTCTATATATAGACATGTGTGTTATGAGTTGAGTTAAATTTGAAGTGGATAGATACCTATCTACCTTCTTGCGTGGTAAACACATAGATCATACCTACATATTGATAAGTAGAAAAAGTAAGTCGATTATTACTTAATAATCGACTTATTTATATATATATATATATATATATATATATATATATATATATATATATATATATATATATCTCTAATAAAAACTTATATATAATTAAAAATAACTGCGCATTCTTCTACAACTTTGTAAAAGAATGCGCAGTTATTTTTTTACTTTTTAATGCATATTAATTTGTTTTGGAATAGGTTTTGTTTTGAAGACAATTTTTTTGCTTAAATTTTTTTGAGCTTGTCACATATTCTACCATTAAGCACAAAATAAATTCCTTCATTTTTATACCGACCTATCACGCGCTGGTGTTTTTGATTTTGATCTCAATACCGATACTGATTCCAATGCTGCTCTGTATGTCTACTCCGCTTCCACCTTCAATTCAATACTCATCAAAATATCACAGAAGAATACAAACTTTTACACTCAGACACACGTACTGATGCGAAATTGTAATGATAATGCTGTCTCACTTCTCCATATGCTCCCGGTCACATTCTGCTTGCATTCCGATCACGGACAAGTATCGATCTTCATCCTCTCTTAGATATCGCTATTCCTAATATCCAACCTGTATAAGAAAGTAAGAAATTCGTCCATATTTATGCGAACAAAACTGTGATAAAAACTGGGTGCACCGGAATCTGGCTTGAATGCGTACTTACGTTTTTAAAAAGAATCACTTAAATCTTACGGGATGTTCTTGAGTTTTAAGTACACAAACTCACAGTCAGATAGACATTGCGTTTTTTTATATATTTGATGATAAAGAGTAGAAGATAGTTTATTCCGAAAACCTACCAATGGTTAGTTGATGCAAATTTCATTATATCCTACGAAATAATCTAAATATCATTACATCATTATTTTTTCATACTTCTGATAATACGTAATGTACTTGCATATAGTAGTACAAATAAATGTACTTAAAATATTTGAATTATATAACAACAACAAATAACATATAAACACATCAAGCGAACTTCGATTACAGTTAATCTTGTTTAAATGTAACTTTTCAAAACGTTTAATTATAACATCCTTTTTAAAGCTAAATTAATACCGAGATTAATTACACAAGCTGTTGAGGGTTAGATTCTAGTCAGTCTAGGCTTAAGGCGGCTCGAGACTGTCTAACAGGTTTACCAGTGGTCTTATACACGCAAATCCGCGTCATGCGCGCCGCATAGAACACAGCCTACACTATCTAATATTTTAGGGTCACAACAATTCAGTTGAGGAAATATCATTATCTCAACTTGGAGACAAAAATACGCTCATTATCTTCATTTCTACAATAAATTAATGTCTATGCATACATGCTCAGTATTCTATATGTAAAAGTGAAATGAAAACAGTGAGCCTCATAAATAATCCCCACCAGACTCAAACCACATCCGTAACGCAGGATTATTTTAAGATTTATTTCATGCGAGCATCTAAAAGATACTGCGAGACGCGTAAGCGGGGGGATACAAAATAATGCGTCAAATTTTGTTTTAGACATCACGAGTAATTAAAAATAGTAAATAGAAAATATAATGTCAAATTCACATGTTTTTATAGCATTTCCGAGGGGCAAAGAAGCAAGCGAGTTATCAGAAAATAGACGGTGACCTGTACCCACGAACACTCGCAACCGTTCGTTGCGACAACAAAAGTACGTTGCTAGCCCCTTAGGTAGGAATTGAATATCTAATGGAGGGGATCGGATTGATAAAAGAGAAATATTTCCCAAAAACATATAAAATATTTATTGCATGCCTTAAGCGCGAGCGTAGGTACGCTTCTACTGTCACCTGAAAATCCCGTGTAATCACGATAACTAAAAAATTATTTAACTTTTAAACTTAATTTCTTTTTCAATCTCATCACTAATCGATTGGGAATAACTGTATTGAAAATTTTAGCTTGATATAGTACCGATTAGCTGTAATTGAATTTTTTAACCGGCAGTTATTCATGTTTTCATCTATTATTTCGCTTAAATATGTGAAATGGAGATTGAAATGAATGTTTTATGTTTCTGTAATTGCCCACAGATAGCGGTAGTAATATCAATAATAAAACAACTATTTTCGCCCGAGGATTAGCTGTACGATTAAGTCAACTGTTTAGCTTTAAGTAGCGCGCACAGGGTGCCCGGGTTCAAATCTGACCCAGAATTTTTTTTTTTATTTATTTTTAATTACTTTCAAACGTTTTGATTAATTCCAATTATTTTTGATGTAATTAGTAATATGTTTATATTAACAATAATTATTGTATAATAATTTTAATTAGTGACTTGTGAGTGAGTTTTGAAGAACTTCAAAAAAGGATTTTTGGTGAAAAGCTCATATATTATCATTAGCCTCTAATTTAAATAACAAACTTATGTCACGAGCGCTTGGTTTTACGAATTTTTAAAAAATGTCTTCAGCGATGGTGGCTCAGTGGTTAAGACCACAATTTGAAATAGTATTCACAGAGGGACTTAGGACAATTATGAAAATACTGTTTTTGAACGTATTATCTATTCAGTAAAATCATTAAAAATTATAGTATTGAGCCACAGCACTTTTAAATGACAATAATAATAAATATTTGTAATTAAGTAATACGTAAATAAAAATATTTTAACATAGTCTTTTAAGATTTTCTAGCTGTGATCTTAATGTCACTACACTGTACATCGGTGAATCTTTGTATCGAAGTTCGCAAGTAGCTGTTCAGTGGTCCAATTTATAAATTCGTTTCTTATCTTGTCTTGGTTTTTGTAACAACGTAGTTTTTTTCATCTGTAGTGTATTTCTTTGTAGTAAGGACTACGGAATTTTCTGAGATACTCATGAGCTGTTTTTAGAGTTCCGACACAAAATTACAAAAACAAAACCCTTATAGTTTCGTCATGTCCGTCCGTCCGTATGTCACAGGCGTGTTACTCAAGAACTAAAAGATGTATATTGATGAAATTTATAGTGTGAATGTCTTGCATAAGCATAGCATTAATTTCAATTTAGGGTCATAAAATAGTTTTTATGACCGTAACTTGAAATGTTTGAGGACATTACTACAAACAAAGCAATATGTATTTTAGTGTTTTTAGAACTGCAATTCTGAAAGTGAAGAAAAGGGTTTGAGAAATTATATGGGGGTTCCATTAATTTTTAAACCAGATTTATATATATTGTCGGGGATGCCGACTCTAGGCTGGTCTTTTAGTAAAACACCGATTTCACTTTATTTCCCACACCACTATTCGGAGCTCCTCTCTTGATGGCTGTCTCGATTAGACTGCCTTAATGCCGGTCGAGCGCTTGTTTATATACATGTGACAGAGGGCGCTCGGCCGGCGTGACAGACGCGCAAGCAAGGACTCCGGTGGAGTGGGTTATGCGACTTTATTTACCATATTATAATTATTCTAGTTTACAATGCTATTATTCTTATATGTTAATTACATAGTTTATTTGTACTATTATTATATTGTATCCATATTATTTATTCTGTCGTCATATATATATATATATATATATATATATATATATATATATATATATATATATATATATATATATATATGAATATATATATATATATATATATGAATTTATATATATATGAATTACACATTTTATTTGTTGAATCAAGAGCGTAACTTGGATCTGAATCGAGAACGCGACCGAAACCTCAACCGAAAGTGGGATCGGAATCGGATTGAACGCAGAATTAAGTTCGGAACGTGGTTTGATTGGCAGAGAGACTGACTAATGTCAAATATAAAATAACTCATTCTTTGCCCACGCGATGAAACTTCGAGCGAAAACTAACTGTATTATAAAAACGAATATCATAAAAGGATTGCTGACCCTTGATAGTGTGAGCGGGTTGCATATATTTTTTGCTCGTGTGATGGGCCCCTACTTCGGAAAAGTAATAGCGCATTTACACATATACATAATATTATACCAACAACGTACATCAAGAATTTAGTTTACTTCGGAGTGCGTCTTAAAACTATTTCTAGTTTTCATATCAGGGAAGCCCGAACTTCTCTCTTTAGTGAAACAAGCAAAGGTTCCTCAGCAAAAAGCAAAAAAGGAACACGTACGGCTTAGATCAGTTTGTCTGTCCGTAAGTCCGTCTGTTTTTATGTCACATCTCTATCATTTTTTCATCGACTTGGATGAAACTTTACAGGTATGCATCTTATGTAAATCGTCATAAATTTATGCAATAAAATATAAGAAATAATGATACGCAGTAGTTTTCTATACATAAAATGTACGGATGAGAAAGTTGCTTCATATACTATATTGGTAAAACCTAGGGGGATAGACATTTAAAAATCCATTGAACCCGTAGAAAAAAACTCACACGAGAGAGCTTTTTTTTTCTGTGTATATTTTGCAGCTTATTAACTATCAAACCCGTCAACTTTACATCAATTTCTAACTTTTAAAACTATGTGTTTTAAGACTGAATAAAAATTCAAATTTTCAGGTGTTCTTATTAACAATCTTTTAACCGGACCGTAGCTGCTCCATAGGTATCAACCAATTCAAACACATATTTGTATCTACAATATTTGAAACAAGTATTATAGATGAAAATATATGTTTAAATTTAAATAGTGATACGATATACGTTTGACTTAAATTTAATGTAATTGCAAATTGTACATTATTAAGTTCATGGGTGAAAGAAACTTTGATGCAGCGATTCGTCGTGAGTTCGACATCATGCTGTATATAAAAGTACTAATCTAAAATAAAGCAATCTCGGTGTCGTTACCTCTGCCTGTCTGTCTTCTAATTTGCCTGGTTTCAAAAGCAGCAGTAGTCCACGCAGCCACTCTCATAACACGCGCAGCGCATTATAAATTAGTATGTAAGGCAATGCCCCAAACTTCACTAACCAAAGCTTCACTAACCAAAATTGTAACATTCCTAATTCTTAAATTGACATTAATTGACACAGTCAAGATTGATTTGGGATGAAATAAATTTGTAATACAGCAATAAGTTATTGACGTCAAACCAGTTCAATATTTTGAGGAGTATAGAATTAATGTTGGTAAGTTAGTAGAGTTGAATAGCTTTCCATCATACACGGAGCTCTCGACGTGTAAATCCGTTGTGCGCTTGCGTAACCCTCAAGAGATATTATTTAATTAATCATAACGTGCTTAAATATTTCGTCAGCAGTCCTGAGCCGGAACATAAAGCTTTAGAGGCGCGGGCGACTTGTCCTTGTCCTCGTCACCCGCAAACGTTCACAGAAATACATCCCGAGTTAAATTTCACATTGTACCTAATATTTATTATTTAAGCACATTTGCTTTTTTAGCTTTGAAATTTAAAGTTTTTGTTTATAACTTATGATTTATTTTGGAACTATTTCATATTCAAATTGATTTGATAATCATTTCGATGATTAGAATTTGAAAAAAAAAATTGAAACCAGCATGATGTAATAATCAATAAAATTACATAATTTCCAAAGGTAAATAGTAACGTATCAAGCAGTAACATTTTAAAAGGAGAGTAAAAGTACTCTTAGTCATTAACTTGACAACCGACGATAGCATTTTGAGAAGACTATATTAGATACTGGTAATGTTCGCAAATATATTTCTATATTTACGAACATATTTCCCGCTATAAAACAAGGTATCAAGATTAAAATTAAATCAAAAAAGCTTTATTTCGTAGATAATAGAAATTAGATTTGAAATACGTCATAAACAACTGTTTTCAACATTAAAATTACTACCCATTCCAAATGCTCATTCGCCATGAGGAGAATGGGCAAGAAACTCAAGGTTCGCTCTTTTTTACTCATCGATACAAAATATTTAATAATTAATAATTTAGTACAACACTTAGTAATAACAAAAAAATATGAAGCAAGCTGATAGTCGAGCAGTTCAATCCCATGGCCTCTTTTCATTAAGATATTCAAACACGATAGCCCTTGTCACATAATTTTCTTTTAACGAAATGTTTAAAATCACAAAATGCCAAATTTTAATTTGAACTGGGATCTTATTATAAAAGCGCACACATTGACCCTTAAATGATTTATAACTTTGTTTATGCGGTTTTATGAGCAGCAAGATCGTTGTTATGTCTAGTCTTAATGTAATGGATTCATATAGAATCCTTTTTTGGAACGATTCTATATGTCTCTTGACATATATGAGGTTTTCGTACATGTATTATGATGCTAAAGTTATGATATTTATTTCCTTAAATTTTTCTCTGAGAGATGTCATTGGTCTCAGATCATAAACAGCAGGAATAGTTCGCTTCGACAGCACGAAAATTGTGTTAATATCGGCTGCGTGACTCCATAACAAAATTCCATAGGTTGTAAGAAATATAATTCGTAAAAAATACAACTTGCAACAATATGAAAAAGGATCTAAAACTTTTTCAGTAATTGAAATTTTTTGTGTATTTATTAAATTTGTAGTCGATAATGACACAGAGCGTTAAATACGGAATTAAAATTAATAATAAAAGCTTTCACAAAATATATTATTCTATGTTTTTTAAAACATTGAAGTTAGTAAAAATAAAAAACAGAGTAAAGTATTTGCTTTACTTTATTTCAAAAGCTAAATATGAAATTGCTTTTCTTTAAAGATAACCACAATTTTAAAATGAAAAATCTGTAATTTTCCGAAAACAGTTAGCTTTAAAAAAAAAAAAGTCGTATTCGCTTATTTCCGGGTGTTTAAATAATGAATACATAAATTAAAAAGAAATATTTTTTTAATCGATAGCATTATAATGATAAACGCTAATCGAAGAATTTGGCAACGTTATTATTAACTTAAGGCGACTATGTGCTTCAATCAGTAACCGATCCGAGAAACTTGATTTTTCAAATACTTTGTAAAAATAAAAACATGTACTAGAAAGTAAAGAATAGAAGCGCTAGTTATTAATACAAACTAGAAATGAGAGAAAAAAAAATTTTAAACATTTCATATAAAATTATTAAAAAAAACGATTTACAGTTTTAAAATCAAAATATTTTTGGAACCTTAAGTTGAGAGAAGCAATTATTTTTATATAAGCAAAATAAAGAAATTATTGTTGAAGGCAAGAATTTGTGACATTTTTAATTTACCCTATACAATTAAATAAAAAAATAAAATAACGAAGTAAAATATGGGCTCTGCATTTCATATCAAGGGAACAATATCCTAACGTTAGATGACAGAGGGAAGATAACAATGTTTTAAAGCCCTCACTTCGATTCGAGCACTCAATACGTTAGCACGCGGTTTCTGTGTCTCTTGTTCTGACGCTTATCCTTTTGAGTATTTGACTGATTTCATATGAAAATATAAAAATATAGTAGAAATATTTTTACTTACTAATAATGATATCGCTCTGCATAATCTATAAACGACGTTTATCGATTTTTTAAATAATATTATTACATTTATATTGTTCAAAACATAGTATGTCATCATCGACTAACGCCTGATTTATCGTGCTATAATCAAAGAAAATAATTACATACAATTTGCAATTTTTTGTCATTTTTTTGAAATCATAACAGATCATTTTTAAGGTAAATAATAATCATTTATTCATAACTACAACATATAAAATTGGAATGATTCATATATTACATTACCGATATTTATTTTTTAAAATAATGATGCTTAATTAATTTAATATTAGTGGAAAATCGAAAAATATTTCTACAAATGATATTTTATAATTACGTCTTAATACGTTTGAAATATTAAAACAACGTTTATTTATGTTAATATTTCTATTTTAATAAATTTAATTAAATGATGCTTTTTACATATTGATCGCTTTTGGCTTATAGCTTATTGGAGGGTATTTTTAACCACTTCCAAAAAAATCTAAACTAAGAGGAGATTCTCAATTCATCGTAATATTTGTATATATTCACGCATAACCTCTTTGCTAATGAACCGATTTGAATTAGGTTAGTTTAGTTCCATGGTGATCTCATTTTAATTTCACTGGTATTGGACCTTGGAGTTCTAAGATACAACAAGAAATTCCTTTAAATCAAATGAGAAATCTATGACCATTCTGGTATTGTTAAGGTTCGACGATCCTAAAACGTGGCGGTACGTAAGTAAGGTCATAGACGAGCTGAACTTGACTGGACCTGGAATATGAAGGCATACAGCTGAACTTCTTAACGATAAACAACACGAATAATCAGCCTGAATATAAATTGATCGTATTGTCGTAAATCGTACACCAGAAGCCGACGCAATCATGAAGGTTTCCTTCTACCGTTTACAGAAATTGTTACTTTGACCTACGTAGTATCTTTAATAGCTGTACATTTCGTAGTTCAAGTTTCTATGCGATTAGTAAGGTGCCTTATCAACAGTCCTAATAAAATTACGGATGAAAACAGCTTGATCCGAGAAAGAGTATGTATTGTTAGGAGTCGATTGAAAAAATTCGGTAACAAAGTCCAGGTTCGATGGCTAATCACGGAACGAGTGGGTTAATTTTAGATAATTCACAGACTAAATATTCATCGATCTTCGATCAACTTCGACCACTTATTCATCAACGCTCGGGTCTAAATCTCTGCATCATCATCATCGTCACCATCGCTCAACCTTCAGCCAGTCGCAATGACTGAAAGGGACAAGTCCTGTACATATAAATTTAGATAGAATATTTGGTTCCAATTCATGTCAAATCTAGAAAAGAAATCGGGACCAAAGTCGAGAGCTGGATTTAATTACCCCTCTTCACCAGTTAATAACTACACATCGCCAACAGTAGGATGACATTCGCGGTAAAAGTGCTGCCCAAAACGAAAATATGAGGTTGAAAATTAAAATAGTTGTTAATACAAAAGCTAATACCTCTCGGTTTTTCGCCAGCTACCGGCCCCGGGCGCCAGCTGATATTGGGCCGCGGCTTAAAATGAAATATCTCAATTTTCGTCGTCTGCATTTTTTCAATGAAATATTTTTCCGCGTCGGCGGCCTTAAATCGGCGCCCCTTGTTATCTAGTACAAAATATAGCCTGTTGCGACATTGACGTGACCTTTCGATTTTTAATATTCTATGGAAAAAGGAAGTGTGTGGGCCTTTTTCTTTTTCGATATTGCGAATAATTCAAGGTAAAATATGTTTGGGACAAATATTAGAGCTGTGCTTGCGGACGGCCTCGAATAGACTTTATTTTGTTTTTCATTACCATTTTCTTTTTAACTTTTTCACTTTACGATTTTTTTGATTTTTCATGCAATTGGAAAGTTACTATTTTCACTCCGATTTTCAAAAATCGAGTTTTCATCATATCTTGATGTTTTAGGGTCCTAGGAATCTATTTGGACTATTTCTTGACTGGTAATCTCTCTCTCTCTCTCTCTCTCTCTGTCTTTCTCTCCCTGTCTTTCTCTCCCTGTCTTTCTCTCTCTGTCTTTCTCTCTGTGTCTTTCTCTCTCTGTTTGTATATATTTCTGCGTGCGTGCACGCGCGCATGCGCGAGCTTATGTATGTGTATGTGTGTAAACCTCTTATAACTTTTGAACAAATTGAACAATCTAAAAGCAGTTTGCGACATTCGAAAGGAGTCCATTCAACTTTGACTTCCTGAAACTTCGAACTAGTTTCTCCAGAAAAATATTGAAGAATCTTAAAAAACTCTTTTTTAAATATCTTTTAAACTTCTCTACCGATCGATACCAAAATCTAATCGATCCAAGCACTTGCATTAACTGCCATAAACTATATAATTATCGATAGATTTTTAAGAGATATCGTTAGAACAAAATTTTTATTAAAATAGTTCGTAAACTTATCTACCTATGACTTCTAAAATCTATTTTTCACTTGTTTTTCTTAAACAACAACATTGAGCGTTGCTAATTGTATTAAAATTGGTTGATTTGTTCTTGATATACTGTTGGAGGAATATTTTTGGTAAAATGTTTATTTAGAATATTTTTTAAACTACTTTATCGATAAATTCTGAAATCTAATCAGTTGTTCTCTTTTTAAAAAGCAGCTTCGTTTATCGTAAATTTCATCAAAATCGGTTTGCTCTTTCAGAAATATGGTAAACAAAGAAATATAAAAAAATATTCTTTTCAAAATACATGGGAAGCTCTTAACGAATTTGATGTTCGTTACTCAATCATCTACTTCTGTTTAAAAAACTGCGTCAGATTACATAAAGTAAATCAAGATTGAACAACGCATTCAAAAGATATACTAATTGAAAAATTAATAAAAAAGTTGTGTAAATTTATTGATTTATAAATTAAATATATTTTATGAGTTTTTGATCTCGAAGAAATCAAAACATATAAAAATTATATTTTTGAGTTCGCAAAAGTTGAAAAAGCACTAAAAACGATTTCTTCAGCACAATGAATTCAATAATTTATTGCTACTTTGCGCTTGAAAGTAGTGAGAAATTTCAGTGATAAACTGTAGAGTGATCCGCTTATCACATTTTTAAGTTCAATAACTCATAGACAAGTTTATTAACTCAAGGAGCTCAAAGATACATCGATTGGGGAAAATTTTAGGGATGACCTGCAGGGTCAACCGTTTTAAAGATTTTCTTTTGTGTTTGGTTACGATACTAGCAAATACTGTCCCTAATGTTTTAATTCCTCTGCTTAAATTAGTATAAGCTTATAAATGTATATCTGAAATTTATATTTCTCAGCATTTGTTACTATAAAAACCGGACAGAAAATTTCAGTTTTTACTTATAAATCTAAGAGATATACGTGAATAAGTAAATGTAAGGATTAATATTGAAAGCATCTGGTTTTTAGGGTTCTGTACTTCTAAAGAAAAAAGGAATTCTCATAGGTTCACTTCATTTTCTGTTTGTCTGTCTGTCCGTCAAAACTCTTTTCCTCGGGAACGCGTAGACGTATTTAGTAGAAATTAAATATTTACGTGTCCAATCTTTTGAAATATACAGGAAAAATACGACTATTATGTCTTATATTTTGAAGCTTGCCAATGATAAAAAAGCTGTAGGGTGCTTCCCATTGATCTAGAATCATAAAATATGTCAAGAAGAAAGGTCTTACGGCATAAGAAAAGATAAAAAAGGACATTCCCAACTCCAGAAGAATCACCGATTGCCTGCCTTTTGAGTAGGATTAAGATGTCTAATTTAGAGAAAAATATATGATGAAGGGCAGTGGAATGATGGAGGGCAGAGGAAGCCACCAGACCTCTCGCTCACTGAACGAAAGATACTCACATCTGTATTTTGTAAGAGTGTGGTATCCCTCAATTTGAATGTCAAATCCAAACATTTATCAGCCAAAGACATTTTCATTTTTTGGCTTATTCTTTCAATTCGAATTTGTATTCACAGTTTTCCATTATTAACATAATATTCCTCGCTTTCAATACCTTAACAGTGGCTAATGATTCCATCTCGAATCAAAATCGGAACTTCTAGTAATTTCTCATTCAGTGCTCACGAAATGCACGCTGTTCAAAACGATTGAAATGTTGCTTGTGTTGTTCTCCCTATCCTCCGTGACTAATTTTCAACAATATTGTCTTCCTTATGATTTACAATCAAATTTCTATCATCATTTTGCTGTACTACAATTTTTTTCTGAATATGCAAATTAAATGTTAAATATTCAACAATATTTCGGTCAATAGCTGAAATTGTAAAACCTGGTTTTGTATCACAACTAAGCTTTGTTTCGCAGAAGAAATATTTGATTCTCTCTATTTTCTTTTATCAGTCAAACTGCATAACCTATTTCTTAGTTGACTTTCGCGTACCCCATATATTGGTTATTGATTTCACCCACACTCGATCAACAAACGCTTCACCGATTTTTGACTCAAACGTAATGAAAGCTTTATGTCCTTTAATTGAATTTTTTCCCTTCACTGTCTTCTATTTTATTACGCAGCCGTAAATAATGACTTATTTTTTTAAAACTCTTCTGACAGCTTCCGCGGCATGTTTCGTTTTATTATAATTATGTCTTGAAATTTTATTTCAGTTTAAACACCCAAAATACTGTTATTATTTTTTTTTCATCGTCAATTGATTAACTTTACTTAAATTATTTAGAGTCAAATAAAAATGAGAAATTCATCAAAGCTGTTTCTCTAACGCTCCGATCCGCATTCATCGAGCCGATGTCGACATTTATATTCTTTGTTTTTATTTCCTACGTAATATTCAGATACTTTAACTTCATTCAAATTCAAGTAAACAACCATTCATTTTTTCAGTCCCATAAGCGTTCCCCGGACGCAAATTATAAGTCAGCGAGTAGCGCGTAAGTATGCAGAAAATTTCCGGGTTAACGATTTGGCGCCGACCCAGGGCCGCGGCGCCTACGAGCGGAGATCCGCGAAAACCTGCTCAACCCATTTTCGGAGAATACGCGCAAGGCCTAGGCTTCTCAGGCTGTTGTAGCTTGAGAATTATATATATTTGAATTCGATATAAGAAAGTAATAGACGTGATTTATTTTTTTAATACAGCATTTATTAATTTGGTTTATTAGTATAACGTTAATATACATAAAATTATTGGGCAATCATCTGTAAAGAGGAAGAGTTTATTATATAGGAAAACAAAACGAGAAGGCAATATCTAGATATTATTAGGAGACGAAATATAATATTTGACAGAAATAGGGGAGAGGACGATAATCGTGTGTACATTACGTGCCCTCTCCTTTAAAAGAAATCTAATGTTTTTTGTTTGTTCGATTCCTGAGACTTACATAGCGGCTGTGCACTACTTGAAGGGTCCCGATTCAGAGCTATATTCGATTCAGTGCACGACGCTCGTACCGTATATAGCAGCCCTTTCATTTAGTCCGAATTATGATATTAGCTTTAAATTTTATGTTTAAAGATAATCAAATATTTCGGATTTCGATTAATATTTACCAGTGGCGATGATATAAGTAGAATTTAGAAATAAAGCATTGCGATTAGAAGGTGTTTCTTAAGAATAGTGAAAGAACTAAATTTAGCAACATGTGCATTAAATTGCTATAAAACGTTTAAATAAAATTTAAAAAAAAATCATAACCATGAGATTTAAATTTAATGCCTGATTTGTAAGCGATGGAATGAGGAGCAATGTATTGCATACTATATTTATTTTGTGAAACACCGAAATTTACAAGCATTTCGAATTTTGATCATTAGCATATTCGTTATGAATTTAGCGACTTAGCCATATCGAATCGAATTCAATTCTAGTTTTCCTCGCGATCTCGGTTTCAATCCTATCCATAATTCTTGGAAATCTAGTATTTAAGTTGGCGTTATATTTAACTACAGTGATAAAATATGAAATTAGTAGGTATAATAGAGAAAAAAAATTAATAAAATTTTTAGCAACAAAAAATTTAATGTTATACTGTAAAATTCTGTGACGTAGTATTGAAATATTCAAAAAATGTAAGACTGATATAAGACAACCGTAAAATGAAACATCTAAGTTGGATTCGACCTCGAGTCGAGGTCGGCATACCGTTAGAATTGATGGTACGTCCGTGCAAGGGAAGTCACGAGTGAGACCTAGTTTATCGTACAAAATTAACTTTCGTCGGGGTAACTCAGGCCTATTAAATTTCCGTTTCTGGTGCGCTCGAACTTCATCGCCTACACAAATTTTAGCCTCACCCCGCTCATTAAAGTTTAACTTCAATGGTATATCCCTGTGTCAACATGTCGCGCTCTACACGTTAAAGTAACAGCTAACTTCGTAGACGAGTGAAACTAGCCAATATGTCTTTGAGGCCAAAATTCCTTCTTATAAATTTGGCAACATTTTGTTCGCATACTAAACTCCCTTCCATTTACATACTTACTGTCGCGTTACACATTACTTAAAATTAATTTTGTAGAATAGGCGCTTCTCTTTCCACGGGCCGAATTACCATGCTAAGGAGAAAGGACGAAGAAGTAATTCTAATAAATAATTCCTATTGAATATCAGGCTAGTTCATCTCTACCTCTTATCGACGTTCTCTGTACGCGAATGCTTGCAGTAAGGTTGATTTATGCCCCAATGGAATACAAATATTGGTGATTGATATTGATATTTCTTTTCGTGTAACAAACATTACAATACAAAATAAAGACGGTGCCTTAGGTAATTATTATTCTAGTTATGTATTTAGCTAACCTCTGTACTTTTGACTTCTTCGATTACGTGTAAAGTTATTGTTACTGTTTATTGACACATGTTTAGTAGGTTTATTTCTTAAGTTATTTATTATCATTATCAAGTTTTTAATATTGCCCTAGCCATAAAAGTAACAGCAAAACGCGCCTGTGGAACAAAATTAAATAAAAAGCATTAAATTCTCTAGGATTCGTTCGGAATATTTTGTGTGTTGTGGATCTTTAACAAATTATTGAAGTGTGCATTTGCACATTAAAAAATATAATTGTTCGTTAGCCGCAGAGAATACTGAAGATTGTCATTATCATGTGATATTTTGTACAATATAATTTTTTTTAATTTACGCAAAAATATTTGTTGGTTAATTATTGGACGAAATAGATGAATAATTTGAAAGCTTTAAACGGTTTAAATCAAAGACCCCTATGCGAAAAGGCACCTTTTTTTATATAGCATTTCAAATGGTAAACGATCATATGGGCCACCAGAAAGCAGATGGTCACCACAGCCTATGGAACTCGGACCCCAGAGGAATCTTTAGCACGTTGCCGGCCTTTTTGTAAGAAATAGGATATGAAAGAATAGAAACAAGAAAGGAATAGGAAGAAATATAAACCACCAGAACTTTAGTAAGGAATAGGACATTTGATAGGGAGGAAAATGGCCACCGGAACTATCATTTACTGAACGAAGACAATGGGGGAACGTGTTAATTGGTATCTGTGTTGGGTAAGGGTGTGATATCTCACCGGTCAAGTCGGCCCGTCTTTAAGCTGCAGCCAAATCACCTAAAAATATTTAATGTATTTTAAATTATCTGTCTATCGCTCCAAACACAATAGAGTGCACGTTAAAAAAATTGTGCACGAGTAGGTACTCCTAAATTTCACATTACACCTTACCTGTACAAGTTCATCAAAATCGACAAAAATAAATAAGAGATATCAGGCAGTACGGAAGTAGAGACGGAGATGAAAATACACAGAGGGACCGATAGATAAAATGATAAGGGCTCTTTTTGTTATTGTTTTTTGGTCATGGACTAACTTAAAATGGGGCAAAGTCAAATAATCATCTGCAGCTTTATTCATTTCGCCGACAAAAAAAATGAGATCTAATTGATGTGTCCTCGGTGTATAGACATTCCTTCGGATATATCGACAGAATGCTCAATTAATTAAAAATTCTTCAACGATAATGAAAAATAAATGTGTACATTAAGTTCCGTACTAATAGATGTAGATTCTTAATTTGGCGAGGTTCTTTGTACTAGACTATTATCAACGTTCGTACTATTCTAAAAAATTTGCGGTTCCAAAAAAATTAACCTATTTCGATAAAGTTTATAACTAATGTAGTTACATTACAATCGGTGCTAATGAGTTTTGAAATCTAACAGTGCAATAGTAATAAGCAATATGTTTTCCAACATATTTTTTTAATTTCTCAAAATCTTCGTAATCGATCGTTGTCAAATTTTCTAAAACTGTTTCAGTCAAGTCAAGTCTTTGCATATAATTAGCGAGTATAACATATTATGGAACGATATAAGAGGATTTCAAAAACACTAATAAAAACACGTTTACATTGTTATTAAAACAATAAAAACATTGTGTAATAATAAAGATAAACTATATCAAAACATAAATTCGGAAATATAGATATTAACTTGTAACGAATGCAATATTATAATATATAAACGATAAATATGTCAAACTGCACGTTATTTCGAAACCAGATACAAAGAACACATTTTGGTTTATAAGAACAATAAAGAAGACAAATTTAATATTGCCAAATATTTGATGGAGACCGGCCATAAACTTAGTAACAACCACAAATTTTATACTTTACATGTATGTGAGAAAGGTTAAAAATTAAATGATCTAGTTTCGTTTAAAATTTTAAAACATAAAGTAATCAAACTAATATTTATAAGTCGACATTATTGGAGGCGTGCCTGTGACAATTTGGGCGATGAATTGGTGATGATTATTCTGTTACAACCACCAAGCGTGGCTATTAGTGACTGTCTGTGACTGCCAGTGGAGGGCTTCTGTCATTTTTGACTTACCACTCACTGTATGACTGTACGTCAAGCGATGTGGTCGGGAGCACATCTGTTGGTAGCTTTAACACTCCTGGCACCCCGGTGGACTAGACTACCTACATTTTCTTGAAGATATGCTGAATTGACATGAGACATACAAATAAATTATATCTAATCAATTGGTGGTTAAACTAAGTAGAATATTAACACTTTCTTAGGTGTTCAATATTAGTCAATCTTCTTGAATAAATATTCAATTTTTTGCATGAATTTTCGGAGAGGAAGAACAGATTCAAGGAATCGCGGAGAGTTAGATGCTGAATTTTACTGCATGTTGCAAACAAGCGTCTACCATAAATTTCTGTGAAATAATACTGTATATCGATTTTTTCACAAGATATTAAGTTTTTCACACCGCACATGTACACACACACAAGCACGCACGCAAGCACGCGCGAATATACATACACTAATATGTAAACTCTGATAATGAGCATAAAAAGTTTCTTCGACCTCGGAACATCAACTTCAAATGAAACCTTTACTTTCGAAAAAACTTACTAAAAATAATAACTGTCCTAGTTCAAGAGAATATTTAGTACAAGATATACCTACTATTAAAAATACGTCTTCAATCACAGGTAGCATGAAAACCTATACAAGGGTCCTATATCTTTTTATTTCGAAGGGAAATGCAAAATAATCGTCATAATAAGTGCCTAGAAAATGTGTTATTTCATTTTATAGAGCATTATAATACGGAACCATCTTCACGTAAGTCCGTCTAATATTTAGACGGTTTTTTTATGTAAAGTCAATAATTTTAGACCTTTATGTTCCGTCTATGGCCCTATATTCGTATGGGCACTTAATATTGTCTTACAAGGGATTTTATAAAAATTGTCATCGGCGACTTTTAAAAAAAAGTAATTATCGAGGGTTTATTTGGAAAAGAACTAAACATTTTAGTACACGAATTCCCTTTTTATTCTGAATACCAAAACGTAAAACGATATTGAGTTTTTTTTGTGACTGTTTAAAATAAAGTAACTCGTCCAATGTACTAAGTTCAGTGAAAAAAAAATTCCGTTTCTATTTGGAAGAACATGTTTGTGAGAGGTCTCTACTCTCTTTGAAACAAAGTTACGATTTTTTGTTCGGCTAAATTTCAGCTTCTTGTCCAGGTATTTTTCTCTTTTCATTTCTCTTAGCGTAGATGTTTGTTAACGTAAGAGAATCTAAGTAAACCTATTTTAACCTAGAGTCTACAATAACGTATTCCAATTCTGATCCGTATAATTTTTTTGACAATACAAAAAAATGCTCAAAGAAATACAACTTCAAAAATTACATTGAAAGTTTTACGACACTTTCCTTAATTATATGTTACTATCCAGCCCGGCAAAGCCTGTTACTCCCTTCCCGCTAGATGGCGTCCTTTTAAAATATATGCCCGTTGCTCTGCTCGCGTGGAAATAGAATGAATTTCTTGACTTTTCATATCAACGGCAAGCTTTCGTAGTTGATATGAACGCTAAATAAAGTAGAATACATTAATAGTTAAAAAATATTTTCTGTGTTCAAATACCTACATATATCAATTTTCACGGCGATCTGAAAAACGCTATCGAACTTGATGCGCTGCAGAGCCATCTAGTGGCGACAAACTAAGCAGTTTAAAAATTTCTTTTAAAAAACATTTAGGTATGCTTTCACAATTTGCACAGTCTTAGGTTAAACGATGTCAGACTTCATCGATCTGAAATAGATACATACGTTCTATAAATGATGGTAACAAAATAATACGTCCATAAAAAGTACAATTACAAAAAAATAAATAAGCTCTATTTATTTTTTAATAAATACTTCGTCTTTAAGCTCTATTGTGCAAACCGACAAATGTTTCATATCAAAAATTAATAAAGTCACTCTATTTGGTATATATTTGAAATGAAAATTTATAGGGATATTGTTGTATAAGCTACCCTATAATTTATAGGATCATTTTGTTGTGTTTGTCAGTTTTTATGTCCTCTCTCGAAAATCGTTTTGCCGCCAACGGGTAAAAATATTGAGTGAAAATTAACGTACAATACTAAGATCTACATTTCTTTGCATTCGTATAACATTCAAGCTTCTATGTCAAGGAGATTAAAAGATGCTGATATTTTGTCACAAATTTTGACACTCGCCAAAACACTCATCAAAATCTTTAGAGTATTTCCCATTAAGCTAGAATCACGAAATTTGACAAAAAGTAAACTCTTAGAGCACAAGTTAAGGTACACTTAATTAGTTCAATTAATTATTAAAAAAAATATCAATTACAAGCTGGCGTTTACCATAGTAGCTACCGTGATGTATGGGAAATATGTGTTTTAATTTCCGCTATACAAATAGAAAATTTTTAACGATTTGATAGTTAAAAATTAAAATAAAATCACCGAAGTTTTTAAAATTTTCGGGGCCAATAACATGCCAATATTATTATCGTATTTTTTATAGCATTTTAGACGACACACAATCATGTGGGCCACCAAAGTCTAGGTAATCACCGCTGCCCATTGACACTCGCAACCCCAGAAGAATGAAGACATTGCCGGCTTTTTAGTAAGGAATACAGTATCTGACGGAAAAAGAAGCAAGTCATCTAATCTTTTAGGAGGATACAGGATATCTGTTGGAGGGTGATGGGCAACAGAAACAAACTAACACTCACTGGACGAAATGCAACAGAAGCTGCTACCTTAAGCCTGTACTTTTAATTTGGTTTCTCAACAGCCGAGCCGGCACATTGTCGTGTTGCAATCAAATGGCTACAGTCTGACTCTACCACTTCAATATGTATATATAGAAAAAAACTCGTCAAAACACGCGAGAAATGAAATATTCGTATACATAATTTAGTTTGTACGGAACCACCAGAGGGCGAGTCTTACCCGCACTAGCCTGCCCTTGTAGAAAGTAATTTATATTTATTACTATATAGTATATAATAATATGAGCTTAGAATCAATTAAAAAATAAAACCGTATTCCAAAATAATTTCCGGCTTCCTCTAGAAGCGTTCTTGATTGTCTTCTCGTAACCATCCTTTATGCCATTCCTTTTTTCTTCACGACTCCATTTTTTCCTACTTTAGTAGCTTTTTAAATTTGACTGTTTCAGTTTCTTTTAGCTCATATTTCGTTTTAATTGCACTTTGTATAATTATTTCCCTTCAATCGTTTATCATGTTACTGGTTATTACAGCAACAAATACCATGTTGTCATATTGAGACGTGAATACGTCTTTAAAATTGCTTCCATAATGATGGGTAATTCAAAGAATGAATGATGATAAAATTGGGGGATAGAGTTTGGTGTTGCGGCTACATATCTATCATTTCCATTCAAAATGTACGCCACTGGATAGGCTAAAGAATCAAGGAATTCGTTACGCTAAGTGAGGGCTGTGACGCACCGCGCGGTGGAGGGGGATGGCGTCGCGAAGGGCCGAGATCATTTTGCTACGTTTCGATGTATCCAAATGTATAATTTTTGGCTCTGAGAAGCTACGACATTCGTTATTTCGATCATCAGCTCCCGTTAAAATCTATCGATTGCATTTATGAAAAATTAGTGTAAAATAGTTACAGTGAATATATATGGCGTTAAAATAAAAAAATATAATCAAAAATATACAATGTCCGCATATACGCGTCAAAAGGCCAAATCCAAATACAGCGATCGTATACGGGTGGAGTGGGCTCCTCAAGAGCAATCAAATGATACCCATAAAACACCGTATGAGCGAGAGAAGCAGTGCAAAGAACGTAAAAGAATGAATGCGGCCGAGCGAATGAGCGGTGGGGGGCCAGTACATCTGCAGCTGAGGCGGTTGAAATTATGTAAGTGGATGATAACATTATATATCGACGTCGGATTGTATACGATGTGGATTATGAAGACACATTGCGCAACAGCTAGTGCACGTTTCACTACGACGTTCGTCAACAATCCATTTTGACATAAGTGTGATCGTCTATGGTTTCTTCGCTCATTGAAACCAACAAAAGAAAAACACTTACCGCTGCTTAATAATACTTTCTTCAAAAAGTCAGTGGCTGACCTGAAACTGTGTGGTACGTCTGAGAAATCACTTTGTCAGAACAAAGTGCCCACTTTTTAGTGTTCAAACACGATTATGACATACGTAAATTTATTATATAAAAAATACTACCCGTTTCAGTATACGTATTCACGTACAACACACGGCCGGGTTCATGACACAGCCACGCCCCATTTTTTTCTATTATTACGATTATTTTCGATGTTGCAATTTTTGTTCTACTAAGAACTATTATTACTAATGTAATCTATGTCTTACTCCTCATTAAACAAAAGTCATTAATGTTTACTATCGACTCTATTCCTAATTTTTCACTATTATAATATTTTTTGTTTGGACTTCATCATTCCTTCGATACTAAAACGTATACACATGTGCCTGCCACACGTGTAGTAACTCGATGTACCACGTACACTTAAACCGCACCGCACTGCAAGTTAATTTCACTTTTAGTCACTCACATTTCAGTTAAGTCGTTACAAATGACACTGTATTTTAACCAGTAAAATGTACACGCTGTAGTTTTAAATGACGCCACTTGAGTGAAAATAAGGAAATTGTTTATAATGCATACAAAAATGACTTTCTTGGGCTGTACTCAAATTAAAGAAATCGAACAAGCATTAGTCAATTCGACGTTGGGATCTCTTTAATCAATAACTCCATGAAAAACTATACCCCTTCCGAAAAACGAATTTTCTAAATTCGTTTTACTTAACATTCAATAATTGGCCCTTTTTCAGACACTTACTATGCAAATAGAACACAAGGATTTCACCAGATTGTATGATTAAACAAGAAGAAAATATTGTCTTAAGACAGACCCTGAAATTTAAGTACCTTGTTAACTTTCGTGCCACGTTTCGTCGCACAGCGTCAAATATTTTACTTCGGAAGGTAACCTATAATAGTTTTGAAAGAACCAAGTTTTAGGTTTGAAAGATAGGCGTTAGCATACCAATTTACTTTATACTACGTAAGTTGACGAACTTTCAGTATAAAAAATGTCTTTCATAGTAGTATTAAATGTGTAGCGAATTTATCTGTACTTATTACGAATCTTAAATGGAATTCTTTAAGTTATTTCTTAAATTCAAACGAGAAATTACTAGCTTTGTTGTAAGCAAAATTACATTGTTTTTTTTTTATCTAATGAAGTTTTACTAAATTTATTTTATTTGAATTAAGTTTAAGAAAATTTTTGAATTTTTTATAATAACACCACATAAGATTTGTTTTCAATGATTCTTAAAGCAATACGTCATTTTTTCCTGCTAATGCATATCTTAAATGCATTATGTCAATAAATGGCCTTTAATTTCGAAAATAGGCAAGTAAATTGACTTTTTAATAATTACGATGCGAAAAAAATGCACAAAAGCTTATATAATTTTTCCCAGTAAATACTTGTTATTATAACGTTATTGAAATTATAGTGTATTTTGAAATTGTAAGTATGTACCTACATATTTAAAAGTTATCTATTTAAAAAATATTTGAAGAACGATTTACCCTATAGGCCATCCCTGAAACTTCCCGCTATGATATTTAACCATGTGTCTTTGAGTTCCTTGAGTTCGAAAATATAGCCGTGTATAAGTTTTTAAACTTTACACGCTCAAAAATTTGAAAGACGGTTGACCCTGCAGACCTCCTCGAAATTGATTACTACTTTCGAACTCAAAGCATTCAAAAAACGAGGTAGCATTAAATTATTAAGTTCATCATGCTCAAAAGATCGATTTTAGTACTTTATCAAATTTTCCGAGCTCAAAAATATATTTCTTATAAATTCTGAGCGCTTCTAGTTCCCAAATCTATATAAAAAATTAAACTTTTTTTTGAATCATTCAACTACTATATTCTTTGAGCGCGTTATTCATTGTTTTACAGAAAAAGTTGATCGAGTATCAAACATCAATCCATCAAGAATTTTGTATATTAATTTCCAAAAATTTGCTCAAATTTTTAGAAACTCCAAGTTAAATGGACCACTTGGATATTGCACACTAAGTTTCGAACGTATAATCCATTTAAAAATTATGAAATTTTATATTACACACACACACACACAAACAGACATACAGACACTCGTAAAATGATCAAAATAGATTTTTAAGACCCTAAAAAAGTGCTTTTAGAGGCACTCTAGTGATTGCTTCTTTTTTTAATAAAACTGAACACGTGGCTACTTTTGCTTTAGAGAATTGTCATACCGTGATTAGTGACTGGTACACTATTTCTGGTCATTTGTTTGCGGAAAATTATTTCCGAACCCCGTAAAAATTACCGTAAACATCAACTAGACCCACGACAATGCCAGTTCTCACACAGCCAAACAGACACCTACATACAATCCTAACTTGGCACGTTGTGACTTTTTTGTTCACATAAATTAATACCAATTACGCAGACAACGATTTTCATCACCTAAAGAGGCTGTCGAAGAATATGAAAAACGTGTTTCTGAGGTCACCAGGGAGGTGTGGCATAAATGTAAAAATTAGAATGTTTTGAGAAACAATAAATTCATTTTTGACCATTCATAATAATTTTTTCTCACTCCTTCAAAAATTTCCCGTTTACATTGTGGCATCTAGAGTGCTTCATAGTATTGAATTCCCTATAACGTATTATAGCCTAGAACATTTCCTGGGTTAAGGTGAATCTAGTGAGCCCCGATTTGTCGAAGAGTGCTCGACTTTGCAGAAAGAGCTAACCGCGTGTTAACACGCTCCTAAAAATACAAGCCACTAGTGAAGGGCGATATCTAAACTAAAATGAAATGTGAACTACAAAAAATAATTGTATATCAACGAAAAATAATATGATTTAAATATAGCTTAAAGTAGTTCCTAAAAGTAGGAATAGATAACAAACATATATATCGTATTACATAAGATACATGTTAAGATAAATTTAGGGTGAGACCCAGCAAAAAATAATAACCCAAATTGTAAACGTAAGTTTTGAAGGTAATCTATTGACAATCTGACAAATCTCGCGTTTACAAATTATGTTTTCCGTTTGATGCAACCCACTTTTTGTGCTAACTACTCAGTAGATTGGCTATGGAATGACTAAGGGGCGGCCAAAAACAAGATGCACTACTGTGCGCACAGTCTACATCTCTACGAAACATAGCACTTAAGCACTCTCTACAAAAATGAGGTATTACTTAGCAAAAATTCTCGTATTTATTTTTTAAGATGATTTTAAATGATTCACGATTTTGACATAATTATATAAGATAACATCTCTCATGCGTTATGTTTTAAATCAATACATTTAGACTAAAAAAATATTTCAATGATACCTACAGATAAAATGCACAATTCTGTGATAATTCTTTTTAGACGAGTTGATGAAAACGTAACCATAATCAACCACATCTATTAAATGTTCAATAGGTAACTAAGTCTGATTGACGAAAGTCTAGTATTTTACAAATGCAAGCGGGTCTCGATTTTTCATTACTAACGCCAATTCTCTTTAGAGCTATAACGTGTGAGGGCGTGGTCCCGCCTTTTTGTTCTAACATATGCGTATATTACGCGTTTTTTCTTTCGCATTGCCGATGTAACTGGCAATCTTAACCAGATTTTGAACGTATGCCCTACCACTGAGTTACTGCCCTACGTATGTGTACAACGATGGATGTATCTTATACTGTTTTTGTTTTCAAAATGAAACTTAGTGATAGCACCATGAAAAATTTAAAATTTGATATTTAGTTTTATGTCTACGACCTTTAAGGATTAGTTTTACAACATATAGTGACGAAATGTTAATAAAGGCAATTAATTTATAAATAAATTTATTGGAAGCTGACAAATTTAACAAGGTAATGTTGGCACGTAAAAATCACAAAAGAGAGCTAGAGTTCCTGTTGATCACGAAACATAACAAGTACTGAGTGTGAATAATTAAACCTTGCAAGCGTCACTTCTGTTATATAGTTTATTTCTATTTCTTTTTAACTCACTAAATGTAGCCCTTTTAATGTTAAATGATGGTAAAATACTATTTTATTCAAAATATTTTAAATTCAAAGAAACGATAAAGGTGTAAAAACCAAAAATAGAAGGTACTGAGATATAAGAGAAAGGTAAAAATCTGTTTTACACATTTTGAGAAAGAAAGAGCAAAGTGTTTGATGACTTATAATTTGGTTGAATTAACTTCATTTTATTTTTCTTTTCGTAGTAATATCTAGTGTGTTTTTAATCCACAGCAAATACTGTGGTTTGGTGGTTAAGAGCTTTGATTTTGAACTAGAAGGTGTTAAATTCTAATTATATCTATGGGATAATTGACCGATGGGTTTTAATTTAAACCAAATTAAGCCAATCGCTCGTACTGTGAAGAACACATTAAGTCGTCTGTCCTGAACGGTCGGTAGCGGTCCCCATCCCAAAATAGACCACGTAGGGGATTATTTTAAGATTCAAGCCCTTAGGTCTGAAATAAAATACTGTAGCTCGGTAGAGAGTTGAAAAAACCTGACCCAAAAAGAAACTTAGTGTATCCAGTACCAATCGAATACGCTTTCTTTTAGAGTTCTGCAGTCAAGAAAAAACCCTCATAGGTAACCGTGTTTATTTTATACATCCGTACGTCTATCCGTCTGTTTACAGCTCGGCTCGGAGACTGTTAGTACTGGAAAACTGTAATTTGGCATCAGTACACATATTGATCACGCCTGTAAAGTGGTACAATGAAATTAAAAAACAAAATTTCCTTCGTCTCCCCTACACGTAAAGTAGGGCTAATTTTTTTTTCTCGTTTATCCCATGGTGTCCGGTATCGGTTGATAACTCATTCAAAAACATTATGGATTCATGAAAACCATTTTTCGTTTTAGCATTTATCTCTTTGCGAAATATTAAGCTTTGACGTGCTTAATTATATTAAAGAGCGAATCCCCAAAAGCCGGGAAAATTATCCTTGGATAACTAACTTGTAAAGCCTTGTAGGCTTTACAAGTTATTTCAAGTTATTTATTACAAACTTAGCAAACTTTTACCGTTTATCTAATCATAAAATTTAAACCAAAAAATTAAGTTAAAGAGTAACAAATATTTTTCACAATAATTATTTGTGTAATATCTATTTTATGTTTTCCTAGTACTTACCCGTTCTTCTTCCATGCTCTCCTTTCTATAATCGAAACCTGCTATGATTTGCTTCTTGGCCTTCGGAACATATAGAAATAGTTAGAACGCGTCGAACACATTTGTCAGGGCGAAACGCGAAAGGCGAAGGGTCGCGGCGGCGGGCGGCGGGCGGCGGGCGGCGGGCGGCGGGCGGCGGCGGCGGGCGGCGGCGGCGGCGGCGGGCGGCGGCGGGCGGCGGGCGGCGGCGGCGGCGGCCCAATTTTGTCCGGAAACGTTCCCGAGGCGGACGAGTCGGGCCCGTTGCGAACTTTCTTCTGAGGACCGCACTCGGAATTTGTCGCTGGCGACGTCCGTCGGTGCGCCGTTACGGTACTGTGTTCTTTGAGATAAGACTCGCGGCTCAAACGATTGAATTTATTGTTATTTTAATAATACAGCTATAACTATTGACGTTTAAAGATATCGGGTGATCGAATAGGAATTTAGGAATAAAATTATTATCACTAATAGCCACAATGTAATTTAGTTCTTTTTTCTAATTTTTAAACTCATGTTAGTATTAGATTACTAGTCGTGTTTGTGTTGTCGCTATATCACTAGACGTATATTTTAACTTAGTAACGATAATTGAATTTTGTGATGTGTCTGCTCGCGTTTCCAATTATCATTTTTTCTTCGTTCTTCTGTTATTAAAGAAGACTTGTTTTTATATAAAAAGTGTTGATTTTTATATAAAATTTGATTACAGAGTCTTCAATAGTTCAATTAAAAACTTTGTAAGTAAATTTTATTAGTTAATTAAATTCACAAAAGTTTTATATCAAATTATTTTTGATGTAAAACGATTTATTGGTTTCAACTAATAAGTTTTTGTAAAAAACCAGCCCAAAATTCGACGTAGTAACGAGTACAAAACTACAAGGCAATTGACAAACGTCCCAAATTAAATTAGGCTAACGTGAGCTTTAAGTCTCTCAACCTAAAAATTACATTGTGCAACTGGTGGGGAGGGGACCTACTGTGGAGTGGTGAAAACATCACACGATTAGACCGAAATTCATGTATTGATATAGGTTACTGTGATTTACACCATCAGAATAGACGGTCATAATTCTAGTCAGTGTAAACACAATACGTGTTTATTTTGCAACTCGATTATACAAAAAATATTTTACGTTATGAAATACAAAAATTTTTTTTTTTTTTGTGTGTGTCATTGTATTATACGAGGAAACATCTAAAATATTTTTGGTCACTACAGTTGCTAACTTAATATAGCAAAAAATTGATCGCCTAAAAATTAACACGGACACACTATACCAAATAACAAGGCAAGATGGAAATCCAAGTTGTTTCGACGTCGCAAATTTCGACTGGAGTGTGCGTCGGCCCTTACAGGACGTATCGCTAAACTTGATCGAACTGGTACAGAGGGGCATTCGTCGAGAAACCGCTGAGCTCGGGGCGGGGCATTGCATTTACCCGAATTCGGATGTGGGGCGTCTCAGGCCCCGGTGTATAGTTTCTTCGGCACTTTTGCTATCGTAGCGGAAACCCTGAAGCTTTTGTTTTGTTTATATCTAACCTTACCCTTTCTCCGCCATAAAGGAGGAGACGCGAATGTGTAGGGGAGACATGTTGTAGATGAAAATATCGGGTGTGCTATTGAAATAGACGATAATAGAGTTTTAGGTTTCGATTACTCGTTGGGCTTTAATTTCTTCATAGGTCCTAGATAATCGCGCCCATTTAACTTCATCGCTTAAGTGTTTTAGAATATGCTTCTCTTTGGATAGTGGCCAAAAGGCTTTGCCTTCAATTGAAAAAGTATATGATTCTTAACTCAAATTAAGTCAGTCTGGCACATAGTACTCGTATTGAAATAAAGGTCGTCAATCCTCAATCCGGACTGAGCCAGTGCGCAGAGCTTCAAGTGCAGATCTGAAATAAACAAACTGTAAGAAGTGTAGAAGAAACAGATCTTGGCGGTGGCGTCATCAAACCTATACAGACTTAAAAATAAAACAGTAAATAATTAAATGATAGGACATTTATATTAAGGTATGACTTATTACATTCTTATAAACTGAAAAAACTTATAAATTTAAAGGAAGTTTTTTGCGGAAGTTAAATCAGTTCTAAAGCAGATGCAGCTGAACGTCTTTTGATTTAAAGCCAATTGAACTCGGGTGCAAAGTTTCAATTTTCTGCCGACGTTGCTAATCAAATGAAATTCTGAAAATTTCGAAGCTTAACAATTTTGAGAAGGTTGTAAATTTAATAAATTTTAGACTCACACTAAGAACTGTATCGAATAATTAAAAATATTTTTAAACAATAATAGCAATACAAGCTATATACCAATTTAAAAAAGACAATATGTGCTACTTATTCAATAGTATATTTCTGATATCAGTTTTTTACAATTTTTTACTTTTCTGCTTAATTAGTTAAAAGGAAAGCTATTTATAATACTCTGAATTACTTCTTATCGTATCGTATTCTCAGTTTATGCTTGTAATATTACTTGCAACAAAAACTGTAATCTACTTTAAACCTAACATAAATTACGGCTACAAAGATTAACACACAGAGATTAACCTTTTTATGATATATTTAATTTTTATAATGGATGCTATCAAAATCTGAAACTAAGAAATACGCAGAGGAAAGTTGAAGTGGCGAAAGGAAGATCACATCGCTCTTAGAAGTGGACAACGTTGGTGAAAAAAGTTTCTAGTGGCAACCATTATTAAATCATTTACGTCATGGTGAAACATTATTACAGAAGACAAATTATTGAAAAATGACTCGATTATAAACTATCTGGTTTAAGCTAAGTGCAGATACACATCGAAACCCACAACTTACAAAACAAAAACGTCAATGTCGATCTCGTCAAGATGTGCCCAAAGACAAAACAGCTAGATCCGCGGATTTCCGCTGACTAGGGAACGACGGGCGCCGCCGGCGCGCCCGAAGTCTGTTTGGCCAACAAATAAAAGTGTCGGTGTCGCGTTAGCGTCGGATAATACTGCCGTCGTTCTCTACTTATTGTCGTCTTCGTGTCAGGCTTAGTATCACCCCACCGTTAAAGCGCACTCTCCGACATTTTTAACATCCCGCTGTGCAAATTGAAAAGAATTTAGAAAGACAGGTATTATTTTTGGTCCTATTTTCTAAAATACAGTTCTCATCGAATATTGACGTTTTACAGTCCTAGGAATTTATTTTGACTATTATTAGTATTATATCTGTATCGATGTGTGTGTCTGAAAACCTCTCATAACTTTTGAACGGGCTAATCGATCGAAACGTAGTTTACGACATTCGAAAATATTCAACTAAATTTAAGCTTTCTGAAAATTTTAACTATTTCCGTTATATAGACTTTGAGTAATATCAAAAACAAAATTTTCAGAAAAATGTTTTGTAAAATAACTTTTATATAACCATACAGATTGATATCAAAATCTTCAACTCTTTCCTTCAAACAGTTGCAGAGATTACAGGATGAAAATCGATTGATTTGTTCAAAACATATTATGGGAGAAAATTTTTCAAAAATTATTTTTTACAATAGTTTGTAAACTACTTCGGTAAATTTCAAAAACTAACTAACTCGTCTTTTTTAAAAACAACGTCAATCGTTGCAAAATACTTCAATATCGGGTGAATCGTTCAAGAGATATCGTTAACGAAAATTACAAAAAAGTGATTTTTTCTGTTTAACATGTAAAATTGTTAATAGATGGATGTTTGGTACTGAATCGTTTTTATTTGCTTAAAAAACTTCATAATATACCGTAAAATAGACCAAAGTTAATGATGCGTTTGAAAAATATCGTGCAAAAATATTTTTAAAATGGCGTTGTTTAAAAATAACTTTAGATGTTTTAACTCAAAGAGCTCGGAAAAGCACTAAAACTTACTACATTGCAAGCTCGAACTAGCAAAAATATTACAGAGATGGACTGCAAAGTCAACCGTCTTTCAAATTATTGAATTCTAAAATATTAATAACTTATAGAAAAGTATGTTTTGGGACTTAAAGAGCCTATATCTCTAAACTCTATACTCATCTCTATAAGAACTCACACATCCATAAATATCGCGACGGGAAGTTTTAGGAATGACCTGCAAAGTCAACCTTCAGATTTTTCAGATTTTTTTCCATTTCAGATCAAGGAGCGTGGAATGCGTTACCTACTTTTCGTTACAAACATTCGCCGCAAGCACCAAATTAGTTCCCTCAAGCGGCGCATATGGCACGTTAAAATGTTACGTACTGAAATCAGTACTAAAACTGAGCGATGAACTTGGATTTTGCAGTATGCAATGAAAAGCAAGAAAAGTAGTGAAATGATGTCAGATACCGGATTGTCACCTCGCGGTGACTCAGCGCAACAAAACATTCTGATATCCTACTAAGTGATCAATAATTATTTGAATTTATTTACAGACTTTCCGCATAAGTGATACATAATTAATAATAGTACGTGTCATTACTTCTCCATTTTAAATCTTCAAATAACGGTATCACAAAGACGTTACTTCAAGTAAATATATCCATATTTATATCAAAATAAATACATAATTGAAAAGAAACTTCTATGTATATAAAAGAACCCAAAATATTATTATAAATACCGAGGGATGGGCAGAATCCTTCGGTAAATTAATTTCCAGAGCCGCCTTCAATAAGTGCATTAATAACGATAATAGAGCGCCGTTCGCCTTTTAATTAGACTATCTGTGTATTAGATTAATTGTTATCTATATAGATTAATTATGTAAATATTCACTTCATCATCTCTAACTTGCTAAGGAAAAATAGTGTATTGTAATCTTGTAATAAAATCATGTTATAGCATGTTTATTAAAATTTTAATCACTTATCATATTATTTTATTCAATATGCAGAAAGGTTATTTATATCAATTGTGAGTAATTAAAAAAAAATTCAACACCACATTTTCAACGGTTTAAAAATTTCATTGTTTCAATTTCTCGAGGCCATGCGATCCAACGTGATGGTTATGTCTCATTTCAATACTCAGTCCGCTGCTCGCTGTGCTAACTGTATTACCTCCCGGCGTCGTTCTGCAGCGCGGACCTCTTCTGAGGATAGGGAAAGAGGCCGAAATGACATCCATTATCAAAACAACATTCTAGGTCAATGGGAGCCGTTGACCTAGTATTTCTAACCTTCATCAAAAGTTATACCCATGCTTATAAACAAGAAAATCGAGAAATATTGATCACTCTTCGCCTAGTGGTATATAAATATCATAACATACTAGCTTTCCGCCCGCGGCTTCCCCTTCCTATGCTTAGGATGCTTCCTATGCTTACTGCCATTCCCAATCTCGTCTAGGCTATCAATTCTGGTCACGGTAGATTCCAGATTTTAATCCAGATTGCGCTCTCAATTCTAATTCTGGCCTCATACTCTGTTTCAAGCTAAGTACCGTTCTCGATCTTGATGCTGGTTCCTGCTTGCAATTTCGCTCCCCGTCTCGCTTTCAAATTCGATACCTATACCACTAACAATTCCGACTTATATGAAGATGAAGCAAATTTTAATATGTAAATAAAATAGAAATTACATTATATAAGGTAGCGTAAATCAAAAAATTTTTAGAATGTCTATAGTGTTCAACAATACAAATCCGCAGACGAAACCATGAAGAAATACTAAAAGATATTATTGTATAAAAACCTTCACCATGAGGAAACACTTTGCTGTACTATGTTTGACAACGATCGGTCAAACGATCTCTTACAAACAAACAACCATGTTTATAAATACAGATATATAGATATAATTATATATTGTGCTTGTCGTTGACCTACAACAATAAGAAGGGGTGCACGAGCAATAAAATGTAAAACAATGAGAGAACCGAAAGATAAACGTCTTATCAAATTAACTTTAAAGACCGAAATTTAAATATTCTTAAACATAATGGCGGTGCTTCAAAATACAGCAATTTGCAGTCTCCCAATAAAATTGTTGCAGACGTAAAAATAATTTAAACCTGAACATCTGCCAAGTTTCCTTTCAAAGTCAAAGTGAAAAGAAATTCGGGTATTAATTCGCCATTTCAACGAGCTATGAATCCCAAATGTGTAAGAAACGTAAGTCAGTTGAACGTCCATTGGCTTTGAGTTCCGTTTCAAACTTGGCACTTTTCCAGGTTTATTTTTTTAATGTTTTATAAAAAACGCGCAAATGGTTTGATATTATTTCTAGTTCATGATTTTTTAAAGTTTCGGGCTTTAGAATTACTTTTTTGTCTGTCTGTCGTTTTTCTGTCTCTCTGCCAAGACCCTTTTCTCGAGAAAGCGTATAGGTATCGAGTTGAAATTAATATCAAATACTTAGGTACATGATCCCTTAAATCTTTAAATAAAATTGAGCTTTAGAGTCAATTCAATCAAAAGATATAGGCATTTTTATCATATTATGACACAGAAACAAACCAAACCCATCTAAAAACATGAAACTACCAAAAAAAGGCGATCGCACAGCCCAAGTAAAAGAAAAAATCATTAATCTGTAAATACAGATTAACCTGTAAGACCTAGATGTAGACTGATTTACGGAATATAATTTTGTAACTTCCTGCTTTGAAAATTTAAGATTTTTAATAAATCAACTGGTTAATTTTTTTTGGAAAATATTTTTAAAAAAGAATAATTTTGGAATTCCCGGAACAATAGCATTCTCCAGCATCGGTATCAAAAACAGGCAAAAATCACCCAAACTTTTGAAAGTTTGAAGAAAACTTATCTGTTACTTATTACAAAAGTAATAAGTAACAGATAACTTATTATATATTATCTGTACTCTACACCGTAATTCAAAAAAATATATTTATACGGTAAAAAGTACGAAATGTAAAATTAATTTACTTCATTTTATTCCCGTACGAAACGAAGAATTGGAGGTTGTTAATTCTAATTATTCTTTGGAAATTATTCTAATTATTACTCTAGATAACAGTCTTCAATGAGGTCCTCATATCAGTAAGTTGGCGAAAAGACATATTTCTTTTCGTCAACGCAGTAAAAATAATACGAAATTTATCAAACATCGAAACCGCTAGATGAGTTTATTTTGGCTATTTCCATAGCGTGATGTCGTATGGAGTCTTGTTCTGGGGATATGCCTGGAGATATTCATAAGATTTACATACTGCAGATGAGAACCCTACGCGCTATTTACAAGCTCGGACCTCATGTATCTCTTGAAAGTTTAAGGAAATCGGAACACACAGCCACAAACACATAGACATCAATCGGAAAAAGATGAAAATAGATTTGTAGAAACCTAAAATGTCAGGATCTGATCAAAACTTAATATCAATTTTCGCAGTGGGAAGTTAAAAACTGTGAAAAGGTGATTCTCACAAATTTAAAAATTCATTTGTAGAATGTGTAATAAGCAGTTAATCACAATAAGAAGAGAATAATAAGTACAATATGCAAAATAAATAGCAATTACAATTTGCTTTGGAGTTCTACCAGGCTAAAGCGTCTTTAACTGTAGATGATATAGCATAATACATTGTGGAATCCCAGTTAAAAGTGTAATTAAACGCAATTAAAAATTTAAAAGAGATCAAAGATAAGTGCAAGTGATTAGTGCACCGACTGATGTAAAAGGTCCGAATAGCATTGTCTAATAATGTAGAACATAGGCTAAATGAGGATGGTAAATGTATAATAAGAAATGTGTTCATATTTTACTGTGTCAGGTGATGCGACGTAGGAATAACACGGATATCTTAGACTAACAATAGTTCATCATTTAACAAATACCTCTGATTCACTGATTGATTAAGAAATTTAAAAATTGCTAAAGTTAGAATTACAAAATTTAGTAAAAATATAACTTTCAAATGTACACAGCCAAAGGAAGAGAATTTTTGAAAATTTATTATGCCGTTAATCGTATTATTAAGTTTCTAAAGGAAAAACTAGTATTTGTCTGTGCCCTGATTATGCATTTGAACAGAATATTTGAAATAATTCTAAAAATATTTTCACTAATACAAAGCAATACATATCATCCTCGAATAAAAAAGGCTAATAATATTCCCACATAGCCTAAGAGCCTGGAAACACCAGACCTAATTTACAGTAAGAAACCTGAAAGTTTTTGAATAGATATAAAAACAACTAGCAAATATAAAGTTCGTATCACGTTTTGAAGGTAACAGATAGCAAATATGTATAAAAACGAAGCACATTTTTTTCATACTTCTTTCGGGATAGTATTAGAAATTATCTTAACCATTGTCATTGACTTGACTTAATATCGTGACAACCCCCCGGCAGACACTCTTGTACCTTAATAAACTATAATTGTTTTTACGTTATAGTAAAAGCGTCTCACGACAAGCGCGCTTGGCTATCCATAATGGGGTCCTAATCCCTACACTCATGTATGATAGTAAAAGCTGGATATACAGAAGTAAAATGAAAGTAGGATCAATGCAGTGGAGATGCGATCTCTGCGTATTATGTGTGGAGTGTCTCGAAAAGATAGATGTAGGAACAGTGATGTTAGAGAGCGGTGTGGTTTGAAGGAAGATGGAGTGACTGGAGTAGAGAGAGGTGTGTTGTGGTGGTTTGGCCACCTGGAGAGGGTGAAGGAAAGTAGACTGACAAAACAAATCTATAGAACGAATGTGTGATGGAAAGGTAGGCAAGGGTCGCCGTAGAAAATCCTATGCAGACCATATTGGTGGCACATTATAAAAGGACCAAATTTTATGCACCCAAAACCGACAAACTAGCACTAAAATATTAATTGACGTCAGCGACGCAAGAAATGTTATCAAGAACGATACCATGTAGAAATCTATAGTCTCTGCATACCCTTCTGACAAATAGGCGTAATTTTTCATTAATAATAATAATAAAAGCAAGCTGCACTTGCTTATATATTTTCTTAGTTAACTGTCAAATATATTTCCTCAGTAGCCCGACATTGCGGCAGTCTTAACAACTTGTCTGACAAATAAAACAAACGAGTGAGAGTCAAATAGTGAACTGTGTCTATTGCGATCTTTTACTACGCATCTTTCGTTTACTCAATGTGCATACGTACAGTAATACTTTTTACTATTTGTTCGGGTAGTTTATAAAAAACGTGTAGTAAAATTTTAATAAAATATCATCATAAAAATAACTTATAAGTTTGTGTTCCTGGTAAAAAAAGAAATAAGAAAAATAACATTGTTTTTTTAAAGAGGCATTTGAAAAATATAAAAAAAGCCTTTTTTATATTATAAAGATTTTGGATTACAATTTCATACATCTTTGTAACCTTTTACCTGCCAATGCCACAATGATCCAAACTTCTTTGTAGCCCATTCTTACTACGTCTATTGAAGGCATTGCGCAGAGAAATTTTTAGCTTTTTTATTATTACGCAAGTCTGGTGTTCACGAACTCTTGCTCTACCAGTTTCATACGTATATATGTTATTTTTATATTAGCATTTATCTCAACTTCGTCCGCATCGCAACCGTGACCAATAGCACAATCCAAATTGAAACGGGGAAGGTGAACAAAATAGAAAGCCGAGACCGGGTAGAATCAAGAGCATGATCGAATTCGGAATCACGAGCCAATTCTGAACTTAGGTCAGAATTCAAAGCGTGGCCTAGATTGAAATTCGCAGAATGATTGATCAACATAAACGATGAAATAATAAAATCAATGTTCACACGGCTGAAGCTGCGTACGGAAGCTAGTGTCATATGAGTACATACAAAAGTGACGTAATAAGAACACTGGTATGGAAAAAAATGATTTATTTAGTTTTCACTTTAATTGAGGCGTTTGTAAACTTTAATGATTTAAACGTCAGTAAAGAAGGCGCTCTTGGGTAATCTCCGCGCAGCTTCTCTCAGGTTATTTATTATAGTGTGTGCAGGATCCACGAGTAAATTCATTACAATCGAGTTGTAATTATCGCTATGTTCCGGCGTAGTATAATCTGATTTACCGTCTGAAAGGAAAACATTTATTAAGCGTGAAACATTTATTAAATATAAACTTCTATTATAATATATGATACAACTGAAAAAAAATGTGTTTGAAGGCCATCAAAATAAAAAAAAAAATATCAACGGACATCATTTACAAAAGCAACACAAACTGTCCATATGAACAAAGTTCTCAGCTTTTACCTGACATAAGAAGTCTCACAGAACACAACCGCTGTTGACTGAATGAGATACTCAAAAAATTTGCTTACAACTTCTATGTGAGTCGATTAATTATAAATAGGTCGTATGAAATATGCATAAAATGTTTTCGAAATAAAATTACAACTTTTAAATTTTACGACCAAGACAAAGCAAAATAAAATGTTCAGAATTTAACAAAAACATTTCTATCATGTTTTTTGTTAATGTCCTTACCGCCTTCATGGACCTTCATGTAATTACCACCTACCCAGTATTTTTTATGTAGATATCAGAAAAAAAAAGCTAGGCTATTAAGTATTATAAGACAGATTTCTTTTTGGGTAGCAATTCACTTTCATTGTAAAACTAATTTAGTGCAGAAAATCGACGATTTAAAAAAAAATGTTTCGAAAAGGACTTGTGAAACTCTGATTTTATTACAAAATCGAAGACACATGTAACTTTTTCTGTAACTACAAGCGTGTCGATCGCATCAAAGTATAGTATATGTCCTTGTACCGCTGACCGGCATGAACCCACTCTGCGTTACTGATTGACTTGTCACGATACCTACGTATGCTCTTGGGCCTATTATATTGTACAATGAAATGGACAAAAAGTTATCCACTGATTTGTGGGAAACACCCACCACACAAACTTCACGCAGTAACAGTGTTCCCAGTTGCGATCTGGAATTCACTTTCATTATGATTCAATAAGTTTTCAGTGTTGCCTACAACTCATCACCTTGTCCTTAAATTCTACAACATTCTATTTACATTGCGAGTTACTGCTTAATTAATTTGTACGTAATTATGAGGATTTATTTACAATCGATGACACTATATTTGAACTTTAAGAACATAGAATTGTAACACGCATATAGAATCTAAATATTTACACAGAATATTTATACAACAATTATCAGGTTTAAATGTACCCGTATCACACGACACTTTTAAGTCAGGCACATGAAAGCGATAAGTATGTACATTTGATAATAAACGGAAGAGAAAATGAATATCATCAGCGACGAATAAATAATTATATGTTAGACTACTGTTTACCGCGAGTCAGAGCTCCATTCAGATCATCGGAAAGCAGGAACGAAATATCTTCATAGTCAAATTTGAGCGTCTCCGGCAGCACTTCGTAGTGCTCCACGCCCTCGCGAATGGTCATCTCGTAGTCGTACGAGGAAACGGTCACCAGCTCTGTAAGTTGAGAACAAGGCAGATTACTGAAAGTTAAATATTTCATGAAACACCAGATAGCACATAAATGATGCATTGTCATCCTTTAATTATTTTGAGAGCCGAATGTTGTATAACTGTAATATAATGAATTGTAATATAACTTTGAATCAAAAATCAGACCACTCATTTTCAAGATTATGTATCTCTCTAAAAGTTGCTTATATTTTAAAATTTGTATAGACAGTACAGCTTAGGTTACAGTGTGTATTTTATAACAATAAGCATATAAGTTACTTTTTATTATTATATTTCTATGCCAACACCAATAAAAAAATAATGTGCAGCCATTTAGTCGATAACTCAAAAACGGTATATCCAATCAGGTTTAAAATTATATTTGTTAAAAGTGTTTATTAATCGTTACCTTTGTTATTTTTTCCATATTTTCTGGAAATACGGTTTAGAAAATAGAAAGGGGGAACACAACTTCTGCAAGTTTCGGAGCGATTATTTCCAAAATTATTCACGTAATCAGAAAAATTTCTTGAAAACTTTAAAGTTCTTTTAAAATAACTGTGGAAATATATGTGATACATTGATGTTTGCTAAAAAAATTTTTTTCACCGTCTGTTACTTGTATGGAGTGCCCCTCTACAAATGTTCATTTATGCCATTTAACTACGAAATTAAGTAGCGACTTATACAAGACACCTATACTCCGAATTTCATAAATATACATCTTGTCGTTTTTGAATAAAACACCTGTGACATGCGGATGGACGAACGGACAGGACGAAACTATAAGGAACTTGTTTTTGCCTTTTTGGCTCCGAACCCTAATAAAAAAGAACTTTTCTAAATGCACTTTGCTTTTTACATATAATATTTATAATCTACAACATACTACCTTATTCATAAAGAAGGTGGTATTTGTATACGACTTGATACACTGAATGAAATCTAAATATCAAGTCCTTTTCTAGTTGAACAGTATAAATAAAATCTATTGTTTTAAAATATCTGTATGCCTATCTAAACTAGATTATTTAACTATAAATTATGGATGACATTCATTTGGAACTTGCATAGTTTGCAGATAGTAAACCTGACATCAAACATTTGCTTAGAAAATTAACAATTAAAGGGATGAATAAAGGAATGTATATTTTTTGTCCACACGAAAAATCCAAACAAGGATGAACATGTTTTCGTAAGAAATTTTTCAGTTCAATATGTAGAATGCGTGGAAACAGATTTGTATTTACGTTTTATTGCGTATTTAGTTTAGAGAATGACAATAGGCGTATTTTACCATTAAAAAAAGTATATCAAAGAGATGTGAGGTAATAGAATTTATAGTTAGATATGGTCGTGTAAAATACATGAGGGATAGTTTAAGACATATTTATAACAAATGAATTTAGTGTTCACTCACGTCTAGACCGGCAGTAGGCTGTTGCGTAATTGAAACGAAATTGAAATCATAATTAAAATTGGTTCATGACAATGACAGCAATCGAAAGCAAAATCGATATATAAATCATAATCGCTTTGCAAGAGAGAGGTGAATAAAAGAATTAATATGGGTATCATAATCAACATCAGAATTGAGCGAATGAACTTGGAGCGAAATCAGAAACGCATTTAAAATACGAGTTCTGTTTCAGTGTTTTCAAAATAGATCTAGGAATTTATTTTATATCTTTGCAACAAAGCCTGACATAAAATTTGGTTGTATTGTAAATTGAATTTGACGCGATTTCAATTTGAATACATAAATAAAATAAACTCACTGACAGTAGCTCGATAGGAACCAGAATAAGATTTCTCTTCGTTTTCGTGCTTTATTTTTATCTGCCCCTCCACATCCAAATTCATACGCATCGTGAGCTGCACGTGCTTGGTCGTGAGATCCATTCTTTAACAAAAAAATGTGTAAAACGCAATAATACTCCAATGTGAAAATTGACTCGTTTTGGAAAAGAAGAATAAAGAAAAAAACAAATGGAATTATTTTTATAGCTCAGCTTAGATTACAAATTCCTTTCAACTCATGTTAACTTAATTAAGTTAAGCTAATAGTTACACACACATCTACATCAATACACAAGTGTGTAGGCTCTGTCTATATTAAGTTATTTTTGGCAAATTTGTTATATGCATTTGTCTTATGACGTACTTAATCTGTATTGACCACATTTATAATTTTTGTCTGGCTCTCTGTCGTATGTCCTCTTATAATTAAATAACGACTAAATCGCTCCTGAGAACGTCAATATATGATAAAATCGTAAACTTGTCATTAAACATTTATTCAAAAAAAAACAACAGCACGTTGTACAAAGCCATAAAAAATAGCTTTTAGAATTTTGTCTGTGTATTTGTGCACGCTAATTTCACAAACGGCTTAATCGATTTGAATGACGTTTCTTTATGTATTGTGGCTAAATTCCCATAACATTTGTGTTTATTTCATTTCAACTAATATATTGTGTTTACAACATTTACTCCATTCTTATGTAAGAGTATCAATAATAAGTAGGGTTTTATTAAATTGGTAGTAGTTTTTATTATTGCGTGTTTGTAATTATTTTATTAATATTATATGTTTAGATTAGATGGACAAAAAAAACTTTATATACAACTTCCGTTTGTTTTATTATGCTTCATTAAATTTTTCATGTTTAAAAATAACTGACTTCAGTCTTACCTATGGGAAGCTGCGGCTTCATTCAAATCGGAACCGTGGTCGGTAGCGGAACTTAAATCATAAACGAGACGGGGATCAGAATTGACAACGGCACCTCGGCGCAAAATCGAGTGCGGGACTAAAATTAAAATTACTGGCGAGACTGGAGCCGGAATGAGAAGCAGTGCCGGAATCAGCATCAAAAATGAGATCAGAATCGTATTTAATTCAAGACCGGTTCAGAATCCAGAGTTAGACAAGACGGCATCGACAACAAGATCGGGACCAGAATTGGGCAGCGTTAGCGGTCGGGGTCATGATTGAGAGCGTAATCAGTCGATATAGTACATGGAGGAGTTAATTTTATGTCCACACAGGCGAAGCCACGGGCGGAAGCTAGCTTGTAATATAATTAGAAGACGCGGTCGTGCAAAAATAATAAAGTATGTGTCACATCGAAAAAGTGTTTATTTGTTTATCTCGACTAATCTCCGAAACAGCTGAACAAATTTTATTTTGCATAGATAGATAGACGATCTCCTGATATACGAAATATAATACTCTTTTGTACCATAGACGAATAAGTACCAGAAATATTGCAGCAATGTTCAAAGGAAAAGTGAAATCGGCATCAGGATCGAGATCGGACTGGAAAGCAAGAACAAGATTTAAATTAAAAACGGAACCAAAATAGGAAACAATCATTAGCGAGTTTTAAATAACGCAAAGCAAGCAAGTGAGAAACGAGGACGGAAAAATATTATCAATCGAGAATGAAACCAAGTCCGAAATTAATAGGGTGTCAAATGAATCTAAAAAAACCGACTTCATGACATAGACCGGAACCAGAATCGCACTCAGATCGAGACGAAGTTTGGAAGTTTAGAATTGAACCAGCTTTGAAAGTGAAAGTTGTACCGGAATAGGAACTAAAACCGGGATAGAGTGTATAAGAACTTAAAGTGTAACGATTTATTCATTTTGTCGAGTGCAATAATTGATCGACAATTGGATATGGATTCATTAATTATCGGGGTTCCTCGGTGAAAATAATTAATTACATAAAACATTTTTTTAGTTATAATTAAAATTAACAAATTTCGAGAACCTTTTATCTAAAATTTATTAGCTATGAATTAAATTAAAATATGCATATATTTATAATAAAATTATAAATAATAAAACCGGTAAGTTTTATTATGTAATCTATCATTTTAACTAAAAATAATTGAGATTTTCGGAGTCACTTATTTAATGCTTTCGATTCTACATGAAAAAAAATATATATCATTGTTGCAATATATCACTATTGGGTTTCGAGAATTGATGAAAAAGAAAGCATTAAGAAAATCTTATTAACACACGAGAAAACTAAGCTGTCAATGTTCAAATTCTGGTAAATATATCCGTGAATAAGTGATCTAGAACATTCCTTAAATACAAACAAATGACATTTATCACCTTTATTTATAGAACATAAATCATATACATGTCACTTTTAACTGTAACAAACAAGTGTCTCGTATCCTCGAGAATATTGCAACCAATTAAATTTTATAGAAAATGTAAGCACGTATCTTGAGATACCTAATCTGTTATTCAATTAGTAGGAGGCTGATTCTACAATTTTATATTTTTATTTATGAGCATATTTCGGAACAATGATGGGCTTATGTCCTGTATCGCGATGTTAATTTTTTTACGGTATTTTTGGTTAACGTGTACAAGCATACACTAGTGTTACTTGAATACACTGATTTAAAATGTAGAGTCACCAATATTTTTTTTCAAGCATAGAAATATGAAATACAACATCTTAAAGAATACTTAGATTTTGTTTCTGAACCGCTTCTCCGTTTTTATTTCATAGTTTCTTAACAAATTGTGTAACAAATACATAATAGGAAAATTATGACCTTGCATAAAAGAAGAGATCACCACAAAAATTTGCTATATCTGTCTACCTTTTTCGGGAACAGGCAAGAGCATATATTTATAAAATTAAATTGGAAGAGACACAGCGTGTGCGTTGAGAATGTGCACTCACTTGAAATCCGTTATATTGAGATTTCTCAGTCCCCTGATGATCGTGTCGTTTATTCGGCAGCTCATTCCGTGCGCCGGCACCCGCTGGTAATGAGCGTGCGGGACGATGATTGGATCGATAGGTTTTATATTGAAGGCCGGAATACCTTTCGTCGTCTTCTCTAAGAACTGTTGAGTTGTGTTTCTTATACACTGCATATCTGACATGGAGCACGGTTGAAGTAAGCCTCCTGTAGGAACACAAAATCCTGAATATCCCTGATGACAGTACCGAATTGATTCATCTGAATGCAGCAATGAAAACAGTCATAAAAATAATATTAACAACTATATCTAACTGCTTGAATTAATAGAAAGAATAAAGAGTCATCAAAAAATTCATATTAATAAATATATAAAATTAAACACAGTAATAAAAAACCCATAAAAATAATATCAAAAAGTGTACTGAATTACTTAAAATAGAAACAACTATAAAACCGGTCACAAATTCTAGCTACTCATGACGTTAATCTTCAGTCCCGAACATTGCCATCATATTAATGATAGCGGTCATTAAAACATTCAATCCACACACTATACAAGAATCAAGGGCCCATAACCCGATCCCTAATTTTAAACATTGCAGGAGGACGTTTCCCGTATGAAGAACCTGATACAACAACATATCACTTCTTATTTAACATCGACGCAAATTAGGCACATGCTTAATAGCAATTTTATGGATATAATGTTAATAAATGCAAGCAACTATGAAAAGTTTGAACCTTAGGGCTTTCTGGACATCTAATGCTTAGACAAAGACAAGTTAACATTAACTAATAGCGCTCTTACACGTAAGACATAAATTAATCTACTACTAAGTTACACCTCCTAGATTTCTTTTATTTTCTGTCGAGGGGCTTCGACCTGAGTGCTCTTTAATACCTAGCGCTGACGACCGCGGCCACCGATGTCACGACAATGTGCACAACTGATTACCTAAATATACCTACTCCAGGCACGGAGCGAATGGTTTAGTAAGACTTTAGTTAAAAACTCATCAGTTACTTCACCCATCGTCACAATCGATCCCGGTATCTACCTTTTGCAGCTATAAAAGTTAACAACTTGTCGCTTTCCATAAAAAAAAATATACGGAACTACGGTTACAGACAGCCAATAAAATGTTTCTCACCTTCTCCTAAAGTGTAGTGCAAGGCGGCAAGAAGACACAGAAAGACACGAGCACCCATTTTAAATAACAGCTATTTTAATTTCGAAGTAGACTTTAAAATATGTATTAATTCAACGACCACGAACTATGCGGACCGAGAAAGTAATTATGGCGAGACTGATGTACGCGGACACGAATTTTATCAAAGCAAATAATGGCTATCGTCAAAGGTCGGGGGCTATCGCCGGATGCAAGTGATTGCCTCTGGGTTTCATGGGTAAGTTCGTATAAAACTGGCCGGTTCCGTCGAATGAACCCTTCGCGAAAAACTGGGCTATAAAAAATTAAACTAACCGCAGGCGTTTTTGCCGTGCCAAGTTTTTATCACTCTATAATTAATACTTTTGCAAAATATTTTTATTTGTAACTAATAGGGTTGTGGACTTGAAACCTCCATGCTGATTCGGTGACGATTGGGACTTGCTAAGAACGTCTATGATCTGAACGGGTCTGACGGCTGAGCTCAACTTAAGTTGAAGGCAATGCTCTTGATCTATGCTTCATTACCTATTATAATAATACTAATTATCGTAATGCCTTTCAGCTGACTTAATGTTTTCAAACATGAATAAACAGTTATTTCTTATATACATATAATTGATGTAATTTTTTTAGATATTAATGTCGATAAATTTAAATAACATTTAAAAGGCCGACACTAAACTTTGTTGTCGATGTAATTGAGCCCGCTTACCCAAAATCTTCTATGGACTAGAAGAGTCACTAAATGTACCAAGATAGTTCTGACATTGACAGATAGGTATGCAAATTGCTGATCCAAACAATAAATTTATTAATATGTTATGTAAACGAAATATTTGACAATAAAGTCCACAAAAGCTGATAAAGCAAAAGAAAAGTAACTCTACACATGCTTATTCGCGATATTATTGAAAACTGCCAGGCAAATAAAGAACAAATATGTTTATCAAAAATTTAATCTCAAGACAACGGTTTCAAATGATTCCAATTGGTCATTTCTGGAAATATTTTATTTGCAATATACCTGCAAACAAAACATTTCGCAGCAAATAAACAAACGCAAAAATGATTTCATTAAGGAGCTGTACCTTGAATGCGTATTAATCTGGATTGTTTTCATTCTCTTCCCTTGTTCCGAAATTCGAAGATCCGTACGGCATAAAATTAGTTCAAATGTATTTACTTCTAAAACGATCACTTTGGCTTCAATAATAAAGGTTTCGTTTGTTGTATCATTCCTTTTAGAATTATTTTGTAATTAATTTAACTTAGATGCTATGAGGTCTAAAATTATCAACGGTTTTTGTAATAGATAACATAACGTGATGGATTTCTAAAAGCGTGTTTTATGCGAATATTTGACTGCGGCCGATACCGCAACGTCGTCATTGGAATCACACGAGGGATATATGAGGCTGTTTGTGACACTGCGCATTCTCTTTTTCCGCAGTTCTGGCAATCAGATCATCATGTACATTCCGAGTCATAGATAATAGATATAGATAGATAGATAACAGAAATATAAAGCTGTAATTATGACTCGATACCTCTAGAATCTTCTCCGATTGTAGAACCTTAAGTGTGACGTCGGCGCTCGGGCCGCCTCCGGCCCCGTGTCCAGGTCATTGTCTCGCGCCCCCGGCCCCGCTGGGTCAGTCACTGCCGTGGCTGTTGCGGCACCGAACACAAAATAGTGATTGTCTTGAAACATGCCTAACTGACAAACGTCTTCCTTTTATCCAGGTGTTAACTTGTATAATTTTCTAGAATTGTCTAGAACATACACAATTTATTGAACGAATTTGATATACATCGGAACAGTGGTAGTTTCGATGGTTATACTCATATAATAGTTTTTCCTACTTTTCGGGCCTTGTCTGAGTATTTCTTCCAGGATTTTCTTGCATTCAGAAAATTATATTTATCAAATATTTTACATTAAATACTCTTTTCAAATGAATTTCTATTTTATGTGACATTTTGGAATTATGACACTTTTCTCAAATAATTTATAATTATAGATCAAACCGCTAGTATGATCTGTCTTTCTTTTGATCTGTCTTTTTTCCACATCCTATACGTAATGGTTATCTTTATTATTTTTTTCATTCTGTAAATAGCAAACAAGTCCAGCTCTTTAAAATCTGTCATTACTATGGCAACAAATTAAATAAAAACCATTTGAAATATGTCATTGTTTATCAAGCTTATTTACACATCGATAAAATCATTATCACAAGAAGCTGCGTCATGTGAATATCATTAAAATTCATCAACATAATGATATTTTACACATCCACACATGTAATAATACCAATAGATATATTTATTAAATGACGTATTAAATATTCGATTTCGCTAAATTCCGTAGACCGGCCAACTAAGTGATCACCCATATTTCAACATTAAGCGTTTCTTTCTAGGATATTTAGGAATATTATTAATAATCTCTTAATTATTTTATTACATTGACTATTTTTTAATTAATAGTAAACAAAAAATAAATACGTCATTACTATCTATTCAATCCCATACACCATATAAACCAACCTTCATTTGCCTTTTTTTACTTTTTCATATATATATTTTTATTGCTTTTTTGTGCAATGTTAATTTGTATAGGAATGAAATAGAGAAAGATAAATAATAGGACCAAAACGTTTTCATTAATAGTGACAATAATTTATTTACTTTTTTTTGTTTATTTCTTTTCGTGTAACGAAATAGCAAATATCTGTTGTGTATCTGTGTGTGTATATGTGTTAGATGTTTTATAAACTAGGAGTTTGAGAAGATTTTTGATATATAGCAATTTATCAACATTCTTATGGGTATGTTTGAAATTAATAAGATGCAGAGAATATTATTTTACGATTCTTAAAATTTTGTTTTTTATTATAATTTAGTTGCAAGAGCCAAGCGGTTATAGTTTTTTACAGTTTAGTTTATATTAGGTATATTTTTATCGTTTTATTAATCTTGTTATATAGATTAACACTAAGACATGCTTTGGATAGCTCATTCGTATGGAAATGATATGGTGAAAAGGCGCTGACTTTTTGGACTGCACATTACACTATTTCCATACTTTTATGAGAAGTTTTTTGGCTTCACCCCAACAACAATTAATAATTGACAGTGAATTACGTAAACATTTTAGAATCTTAGCTTCCATAACATATCCTATTTTTTTTTTAATAAAAATGAGTGTTTGTATTGCTTAATATATATATGGAGCAATAATATAATCATTATTATTAGCAATAGTATTGTAATAATTATTGTAATAAATATATTAAAAAATATAGTAATAGTAAGTAATTTAATGCATATAAACAATGAAGCAACCCACTGTTTCATTGTTTATATGCATAAACACGTACACATAATATATAAACACGTATATCTTACGTGTGTATGTATGTCTTATTTGAACACTTTTTACATTTCTTACAAGTATTGTATTATCAGCATATAATATTAACTTGCCATTGTGTGAAGTCATGGAGTAGAGATCATTTCTATAGATTAAAAATAAATTTGAACCAAGAACACTGCCATATGACACTCCATGGATTACTTACACCTCGCAGTTTGTATAATTGCCAGGTCTAACACATTGAAATTTATCTGAAAGGTAAAAAGACATAGTTGTTTACCTCTTACGCCTACTTTCTCCGACTTTTCAAAAACGATTGAAATATGAACTGTAGGAAATGTCTTGGCTAAATCCAAATGCATTTAAACACATGTATTCCCTTCATCAAGACTTTTTATTACAAATTCCGTAAGTGCATATATCACGTCAGTAATGGACTTGCCTGAGTGGATATCAAATTGTCTATCAGATAGGATTGATTTTTTTTTTTCAGAAAAAAATGCATTTAATATTTTTCAATTATTATTTTTCTCTTTATGCAGTTCTTAAAAAGATGATCATTAATCTAGAATAAAGATAAGCGAGTGTTAATAATCTATTCCCATTGTGTTTTCTCATATTATTTATATATCAATAAATAGATAATGATATTGTTGTCTTGGTGACAAAACGAATAACGACAGAGAGCTAAGATGCCGTAGTCGAGATTACAAAAATAATTTTATTTTTTCGACTACTGAAGCTATCCGTAAATTTGGAATCAACTAACCTAATTACTTTACAAAAGCGGTCGATAACCATAACTCCCTGTTTACGTAATATTTATTTATTTTTAACTCGAGCTGTATGGAATTTATAGTAATATAAAAAATAGTCTAAAATTATATTATAACTATATGGATATAGATACATATTTATAGTTATATAAATAGACACTGCATTAAAAGCAAAAAATAATTATTGAACCTATTTTCTCTGTGTAAGTCAAAAAAGTAAGAGTATAAAATCGTGTTTATAGAAAAGTATATTATTATTATTTCTCATATAAAAATTTGAGCCTTTTTCGCAAAAATAATTGAATAAACTGTATTGTTTTTTAACTACCACGATCATTGATTTAACGTGGCTTACATGATATAGAGAATGTGTATAAATTAACTTAATTTAAAAATTGACTTAATTTAAAAATTTATTTAATTCATTAATGAATACGCCTGTGGTACAGAATCGCATCCAGCAGCTTTTTGTTTTCAGATGACGGTCTTAACTATTAAACCACCACGGAGTTTGTTAATGTTGTTTTATTATTCCCATCAATATAAAAACATATTCTACCCACATCTTAAACAATACAAAACGGCTTTAATCATACATTAATTGCATACAATCAATCCGTGTATTTGCCCATTTCGAGTAAATATGAACTTGTTTATTACATTACTTTACGATAATACAAAAAGTTTATCGCTTTTCTATGAAGCGACAGCTGCCATGAAAACATGTGACGCATGGCACACCCGGATTTAATTTGCTATTGACCAAATGTTGTGTACGACATTTATCCTGTATTTATAAAATTTCGTCCAGTACCGATGGCTTTATACCTATCACATATTATCATATCTTTTAAACATTACAATAATACCTTTAAAATGATATTCGTCTATAGTATTTTGTATTAATAGAGTAGTTCAAAATATATGCGATTTATTTAAGATTCATACAAAAATGCAATAAAAATGACGTAAAAATAGTAATGCACCACTCCTAGACGGCATTCAAAGTCGTTTTGGCCATAGCGTACGACTCATGGTAACATAAAAATGACCAATAAACCTTACATTATCTGAAATTTGCAATGGAACTTTAGAAAACCTAACGGTCAATTGCTCCCACACGCGGTGCACCACACTACAAAACAAAGAAGACCTCTTTAATCACTCCCTATTAAAACTACTCACCGAAAGCTGATCTTATTAATACTTCATGTGACAGATTTGGACATGTGATTGAATAGAAATTAATTTTAAGAGTTAGACCGGGATTGAAACGGGAATAAGAACAGTACCAGGACCGGCATCGCTATTGACAGCGAAAACGAGCCATTTAGAGTATGAATGTATTAACTCTTTAACTACAGAGGTGAGCAGACGTTAATTTTTATGTAATTTTAAAACAAAAGTCCATGTTTTGTTTTAAAGTTACATAAAATAAAAGTCGTTGAAGATGTTAGATCGTTTCTTGAAATCGTCAATTCATATTTAAAACTAAACACTGCATGCAGCACCATAGTTGAAAGATATCTAATATTTGGTAGCTCGGATAAAGCGAGGGAGCACGCTGTGGATAAGCTCGACGCACAAGTACAGGAACTATACTGAAGCGAGGGAATATAATTTTCCACGCCGATTTGATGATTTTCGTAGCATTCTGATCATCAAAAAGTTTATTTTCAGACGATAATTCGGAAGCTCAGAAATGTAAAAAAAAATATATCATAATTTACATTTGCTTCACAAAAATCCGCGTAAATGTGAATTCGAACAAATTAAATATTATTAATCCCAGTGCTACATCGCCCTCTCTTAAATAGATGATACAGGTATATATGGATGATTAATATTTTTGTAAGTAGCTCTAAACGGTGGTAACCAAATTATGGCATTACTTTTTAATATTAAGGTAATGCATTCGACCCTAGACTGCAGGCCAATCAACTATTGTATTTTTAGGCTGAACAAAATTAAACTATTGCACACGTGCATCAAAACGTAAAATGTCGAAGTCCTTTGATTTAAAATGAAAATCTCCAGGAGATTAACCTCTTCAACGAATGCAATATGCGATTCTGATACGTGCTAACAAAACAAATTGATTTTTTTCAACTAATCGCATTGCAAAACAAATAATTAAATGATTCGTAAATTTGTTGATAAAATAATAGCTTCACGAAATAAAATCGTTTAACAAAGTATCTGTAAATAAATCAAACGACTTAAAGCTTAATTTGTGGTTGTGAAACTTTTTATCGCTATTCACTAAAATAGTTTGAACCGGACTTAAAACTTTAACAACCGACACTAGCTACAATTTGTTTCATTTTTGTTGTGTACTGCGTAAACACTTAAACTTTGTTGTCTACTTCAATGTAACCATAAAAGTTTAACTTCAACGAATACGAAAAGATCTTATTTTTCATATGTCAGTGAATTTTTTTAACATTTTGTGTTTTACATTTACCAGTCTTTGCCATTATCTACCATATTTGCTAAAAAATTCGAATCATTGCTAATATATATATTGTAGGAGTTGAGTTAGAATGTAGATGGCATGTGAGGCATACGATATTCGTGTTCAGTCTCGGAAATGTGGCTTCCGTTGGTGTTTGAATTTAGTTGCATGTAAAATGTTAGTAAAGAAAAAACAAAAAAAACCGATAGGCAGGAAAAGAATTAACGAGGGCTCCTGCCCAAATGCAGAGGCCTCGATAGTAATAAAAAACGAATTTTGGAATGTGTAATGTATTAACTGAGAACACATGAGATTCACAAACAGAGAAATTGAAGAGCTGATCAAATAAATGTAGTTGTCTTCCTACCATCTTTGATTCGAAATCAAGAACATTTCAATAAACACACTAGTAGTCTCATATGTTTTATTGAAGAATTGAAGTCCTGGACATCATCAAAGGTCCCGAAGAGATACTATCAGAGCTACGCTGTACAGTATCTACAGATACTTCAGCATGTATATTTGTAACCAGAATACTAGCAAAGAATTTTTCAAAAGCAAAGGCAACTTCTATGGTTTTGTTCAAAATTTTATAACTAATTTTTAATTAAGATTCTGAACCCCACAAAAATGCAGGTCGTTTAATAGTAGATGGTCGCCGACACCCATGGACATGCACAACTCCAAGCGCATCACAAGTGTATTGCCGGCCCTTTAAACGACAGTAGGGTTTTTTTTGAAGATTATTTTGTTAACGTTTATTGAGAACACCACTAAAGGTAAATCTTGCCAAAATCGGACCGTAAATGTAATAAAATTGCGCATGAAGCCTACTGTGATAGAAAGCCAGTTATCAAGATGGTACTGATGCTATTCCCATAAAACAAAACGATAACAGAAATCAGGAGTAAGAATGAGATTGAAAAGCTCTTCAGAACACTCCACATAGTAGACGCAATAGAGCTTGTATAAAAATACTACATCTTTTCGCAAAGCCAACAGTTTGAATTGGCCGAATACTAATCGGTCGCTAAATATTCGAGATGCTCTACTTTGGATATTGTCTACACGGCAAAAGTTGATATCAAGATGTCCCAACCCAAAAGTGACAACATTACCGATGAGGTCGGACCTGTGGCTTCTCACGACACTTCGAAAAAGGATAATGCAACAAATCCATTGTCTATAAACTCTTACTCAAAAAGGTATTTAAATATGATTAAGGTACTATTATAATAATCCATTTGGGAGTTGCTTAATATGCATTCCAATAGAATCAATATTAAAAAGGTGATATTGAATATCCCCTTTAGGCCTCTGTCCGCTGCCCGCGCGGATATTACTTCATATTAGCATTTTTATTGAATACTCTCTGACTCGCTTGTGTCACAGTGACAAGCACAGCTATTGAAGATTTAACAATAGATGCGTTAAGTGCTATCAATGTTAAAAATATTTTAGTTATGAAAGCTCGTGTTTTCTGTTAACGCTTTAACTTTCAAGATGTTAATGTTTTTCAAAAAAAGAAAACTAGTAAATTTTAAAATATACTTGATATTAAAATTTATAACGTTATATTCTTAAGCAACAAACAAAATAACGTAAGTGTCCTATACAATATTTAATTACATGTAAAAGACACAGAAAGTTCAAGGAATGCGGTTTGTGACCTCTCACATATTACGGAAAATATGATAATGATTTTTAATATTTATAATATTCATTTTTATTTATAAGGACTTATAATATTCATGTGCGAATATCTGTTTTTGCTCTCACCAATGTGATACAACATCATTAAATGAAGAGTTGTCTAAAGAAAAGACATATACTCATATAAACAAATTAAAGAAATCTCTATAGTTATAGATAAGGACGTACTTCCTTCTATGAGCAAACTATTCTCTTTTCTTTGAAATGTATACAATTTGATATGATGATGAAATCTCAGCATTAGGTAGTACAGACAAATTTCATTTCTTTTGGCAAATTTCTATTAAAAAACTGAGTTAGAAATAGTATACGAATGTACTACGTTTGTTTATGGGTACACACACTTTAAGTTCTAGTCTTTATCCAAACCTCAGACTTTCATCCTCTCGAGAGAGGAAAAAAAATCTAGAATCCCGCGCTCTAGTCTCAATACGAACAGCGAGAATCACAAACAATTCTCTGGATATTTCGTATCTTGCCTATTTTATATTAGGATCCTTCAAAGAAATAAATATTAAACGGAAGTTGATTCACTAGATATAGCATCCCCTATAGATAAAATCAGTTTTTAAGAAAGGTTTTTTAGGCATATTTCTAATAAAAAAAGAATACCCAATTATTTTTTTAATAAAAAAAATTGTACCTTTCACACGCGTTAGAAGTGAAACCTTCAGAAAATTAAACTGCAAGAGAACGAGACGAAAGCGGTATTAGGAGTGAAATTATTATAGGGTGTGTTTATTGTAATATCGACATTAAGTTGGAAAGTTGTTGTACGTTTTATAATTGTGACTGCATGTTTTCAATTTCAACATATTATTATACGCACCCGCACACAAGCACACATATTTTTTTGTCATATTTTATCTCATTCTCTCGCAGGTTTAATCGTATAGATGTGTACTACGCTTGTATCATTTACTGTCACTTTTGCATATCATTGAGTTTGTAATCTCAACGATGCTGAAAACTATTTCACTTACGGTAAATAAAAATATTTCAAATGAAACACATTGGCTAACAACATGTAGATTCAAAGAGGAATTGAAGGACATTGAACGTTTTCGAGGTGCTTTTAAGTTTCGTATTCAATAGGTATACTTCGAATTGAGTAATAAATGCAAAAAAATTGGAACTAATTGTAGATGAGTGGCGGCTTACTATCGTTCGCTTCATGCGTAATTTCTCGCCGCGCACGGTAGAAATCTGAAATAACTTAACACCTGTAGTATTTCCAATCAACTATAGTGTTCAATAGAAACGCTAATTTCTTTAGTGAGTCTCCTAAGGTTCAGCGTCTATGGATGGTAGCGATCACTTACTCTCTGGTAGCTCGCATACTTATTTAACCCTTAAAAATCCTATAAAAATATTATAGTACGATCAATATGACTACATTTCGATCATAAATTTTCATTGAAATACCAATTTATGAGAGAAATTTAAATTTAATTACAAAAGCCAATATTATATTACAACTGACATCGTATCTCGGTGACAAATTGAAAATCAAACATCATATATTATTTTTGTAAAATTTATATTAAAAATCCCCATATTTTTATAAAATACTTGAAATCAAAGCTGATGTGTTATTTATAGAATATCCTTTCTATCTATACTTATTGTAGTTTGGAGATCAGAGTTCACATATTCAGAAACCAACTTAACAATCAATTTTAAACGCAATTTAGTTAGACAAAGAAGATCAAAGTGTCGTTAACTAAATAAAATCTTGTAATACAAGTTTATATGTTCGTACTAAAGTTTCGTGACCTGAGCTCAAAAACTATTTGAGAAGGTTTAGGACATTGTATTATATATATTGTAAGGAAACTAACTTGGGATCAAAGGTGACATTGGGGTTTATGAAACAAACTTGCGATAAAGGTCGACAGATCTTACTGAAATTTAGTCATTAAGGCCTACATCTTATTCTAAACCGACTTTGAATTTTAAAGCCGAAATATTCTTTGAACTACGTACATTTAAACTAGCCAAATCATTTTAATTTAAATTAAGGAATATCGACCAATTTGTTAATTTCAGGGCTATATAATTTTCGTATAATTTTTATCTATTTTTGCATTATTTTACTAATTACTTCAATGTTCTTCTAATTATCAATTTAAAACATCACATCCACATAATATATGCGCATATCAAATAATAAGATATCCGTAGCGCATGCATCGCATACCTCAGAAACCATTCGATACGTCTTTTTAATTCCTTGCTTTGAAAATTGAGAGATTTTCATTAAACTGAGATATTATAAAATCGAGTTTTCACCAGATCATGACATTTTAGAGTCCTAGGAATCTTTTTCGACCATTTACTTAATGTTATCTCTGTGACTGTTTGTTTTGTTTTTTTTATAATACATTTACGTACTCCAAGCTTAGGTGTTTCGCCTGAATATGTCGAAACTTATATGTTAATACCGACTAAATTATCCCCTTTTCTCTGGCCTCTGATCCCCGAGAAACCGCCGTTAGGAATTACTTCGCGGGGGGAGGAACTAGCTACCTCTCTTCCTTCTGGTAGCTAAGGTCTAGTCATTGTCTTTCGCTCTCTTCCTTTCTACGCAAGTCGATAAGGACTTCTGTGGCAAAAGTACTGGTAGCGTTTGAGGCAGCTTTTGACGATAACATTGCTTCTACTAATGTCTCTGGTTCAGGATTTTTTCTAGTTTATCACGCTGAGGGTTGAAACAGGGGCACACGAACAATACATGCTCCGCATCTTCAGCTACTCTTGTGCAGACGACCACTTAAGCGGTGAATATATGCTCGGAAGCAGCGGTGTTCTTACATCATCTGTGTAAGATAGTAATTGACCTCGCCGTGATTTCGGTTCAGCCAAACATCAATACGTAGTATAAAACAGTGTATCCACCTACTCTTCTCTGCAGCATCCCACTGTTGTTGCCATCGTGAGATACTATGCCGCCGTTCTGTCCTAAGTTCCTTAGGGGTCAGTATGGTTGACCTCTTTCTTTGGTAAAGGTTTCGTCTTTCCTCAGCTAGGATTCTGAGAAGCAGAGTTCCAGAAATAACACACACTGTTTCCTCAGATATTATGCGGAAAGTGCTGGCTACTCTAATTTTTTTTTAATATCTGCCCCCATGGCATAGCAACCACGACCCTTTTTTACCTAATTCTCAGTTTAGTACATAAACTTTTATATGCAATTTTTATACCAGGTAGGTTTGGGTTATATAGGCTTTATTTTCTTTATTTCGTTTTCTATAAAATGTTTTTTTTCTTTTTTTTATTGATTTATGTGTTTTTTTAATACTACCCTTTATATGCTTTAATTAACAATAACATTAAACTTAATATATGTACTACTACTTCATTACTACATGTCTTATGTTTTATTGCACATTGTTTACTTATATCTATAATAATTATAACACATAGTTTCAATACGTAGTTTAATTTTTTGTCAGTCTTTTATTTCATAGTATAATTTTTCCCTACCATCCCTGGGCTATACATTTCTACTATATATAAACGTTCTACTCTTATTCCATATTTTCCATATAATAGCCATTATTATATGTGAAATTATAGTCCATTTTCCGAACGTCAATTTCCGCTTCTAACACCGCACGCTCCCAAAGGACCATATCGCAGTCCTCAAAAACATCCTATAATTTGGTGGGGTCACAGGCGCAGTGGGGTGAGTTCCGCAGCTTGAACCTAAATTGGCACTGCACGAACCCACCGTGGCCCGTTAGGGTTTGTGCCACTTGAGACATCATTGCGATCTGCTTGAAGACCTTATGCGCTTATTCCACCCAGGAAAATAAACATTTGGTGATTTCACCTGTAGTAGTAGTAGGCCCACTGTATCCATCCATTGTTTATCTCATCAAGATGCTTGGCAACTATTACTACAGCAACTTCGTCGGCATACGCAACAAGTTTGACGCTCCTTGGCAGTGTAAATCTTAGCAATCCGTCATACATAATATTCCATAAGAGCGGAGCAAGAACAGAACCCTGTGGTACACCTCCGGTTATACCAATCTTTGTTGGACCATTCTTTGTATCGTATTTCAGGACTCTGTCTGTAAAGTAGCTAACCACTATCGTACGCAGGTATCCTGGTACGTTCTTCTCCTAGAGAACCTGCATAATGCAGTCACAATTAGCGGAGTAGAAGGTGTTTCTGATGTCTAAAGTGGCCACCAAGCAGTATTTCTTCGAACCACCTTTTCTGGTCCCTGCGATTGCTTTCTTAACCGTACCTACAACCAGATTGATCGCGTCCAGATTTGATCGTGTATTCCAAAATCCATACTGATTGTCTCCCAACAGTAGATCCAGATCGACAATTTCTTCTATTCTCTGGTTAATTATACGTTCAAATATCATACCCGCTGTATCTAGCACGCAGAGTGGAGTAAGTGGAGGAGTAAGATGACGATTCATCCCTTGTGGTTGCTACTTCCCTTTCGCAAACAGTACAGTCGTTGCTGTTTCCACTTCTGAAGAAAAGTCTCTTCCTTGAGGAAATTATCGTAGACGCTAGGAATAATCTTGGTGCTGCCTTTATGGCTGTTTTAAAGGCAATATTAGGGATCCCGTCCAGTCCCGGCGCTTTGTTATTCCCTACACAATTACAAACCTCCTTTAGATCATTCTCCGTAACGGGCGGAATGTCTTCCGGATCGCTCTAAATAGACGAATAGCAGAGTATACCCTGTTGTGGAAACAGTGCAGTGACGATGTTCTGTAATAGTTGTGGGCATATGGGTGACGGCATTGGTTGGTTTTTTAGATATGTCATGACTACCTTCCATGGCCCATCCCATGGATCCTCATCCACTTCATTGATGAGCCTCCCAACATTTTCCCTTGCTTTCTTTAATGGCTTTGTTCAGAGATCGTCGTGCGTTTTTATACTTTATAATCAGCTCCGCAGAGTTAGGTCGTCGGTAGCCATGCTGAGATATTCTTCTTTCCTTAAGACACTCTTTACGCAAATCAATGATTTATTCGCTTCAACGGTGCACCACAGGGCGTTGGTTCATGCCACGTTTCCGACTCACACTCGCATTGCAAGCCTGGGTAACTTTTCATTACGTCCTTGGTCATTTCTTCTGCGCATTCAGTGATGATCGAGTCACAATTTAAAGCAATTACTAATGCAGTTGGGTCAAAAGATTGCACTTTCCGCCCGACGGTCTTAGATTGTCTGTTTGGTCTTCTTGGATTCTAGCCATTTGCATTTCTCAGAAAATTGTATGTGGTCGCTAGCAATGTAGATATCTGTCACCTTCCAGTAGAAGTTTCCTCTGATAAATTTGCTACTGACAAAAGTGAGATCTACATTGGATCTTGCGTCTCATTTGGTATAACGGCGTATCACCACTGTTAAGCACGACTATATCTAGTATAGTAAACGCTTCTAGCAGTGGTTTTCCTCGTGCATTAGTCTGCTTGCTGCCCCAGCCGATTGCCCAGCCGTTAAACTAGCCGGCTATCACCACTGGGTAATGTTGGTTCGCGTCCTCGGTGAGTTGATCCAGGAAATCGGTGAATTCAACAATGCAGAGGCTAGATGGTGCATAGCAGCTATATAAGCGGATACTATCTACCGTTGCTGCTACAAAGCCAGCACTACCATTGTTAATTGCACTCTGAAAAGGAAGCTTGCCACAAGACCAAGTGACAGCTTTGGTGGTACTATCCGTTTCTCATGGGTGGCCATTTAGAGGCCATTTTAATTCCCGTACATTCTGCATAAGCAAATCATGTGCAGGTTCACAGTGGTTGATGTTGAGTTGCAGTATCCACATTTTTGTTTATCCATTATGTTTTGAGCGCCTCTTTTGAAACTGGGCATCTGCTGGTACCAGCATGGTGGGCAACATTCTCTGTGCCGGGTTTTTCAGCACATAATGCACATCTAGCTGGCTTATTACACTTTGCGAATGTATTTTCCTATTCTCCACACTTGATGCACAATTTGGGATTGGTCTAATTCGTTTTCACACTAAACAGTGCAGTGTACAAAATACCAGCATTTGAAGCATCAGACTGGCTTTATCACTGACCTGATTCGACAGTTGACCCAGCCAATCCTGATCTTGCCGTCTTCTCTTACCACCTTCTGCGTTATTGCTGCTGCTAATATCAACGACGCAGTTAGTGTAGGTCTAAAAGCTTTACGGGTTTTATAGCTTCTACCATGCATGTCTCTAGCTGCAGTCTTGCGGATCTTATTCATAGTATTATAGACCTGTCTGCTGGACACGGCAGCCTTGATACGGGAAAGTATTTCTGAATACTTCTTTCCTTAACCTTCCGGCGGATGATCAGCGCATCAGGTTCTATTGAATTTCGTGGCTTCGAAAGTTTTTCTGGACGCTGGCTTTTGCGCTCCTTCCTCTTGCTCTTCCTCGACTGCACCGTCTCCTCGTCTGGATTCTCGTTGTTCAGCTTAACGGGATTTTGAGAGGCTCCTTAAGCTGTTCTTGCTTCTTGTTGGAAAGACCAGGTCTCAAGTCCTCCAGTTTTTTGTTGACTGAGTCCAATGTTCCAGGGTAACGATTTTACTCTTCCTGATTTGGCACCTTTCAGCAGCGATGGATTCAGTGTCCCCATCGTTTCCGAGCTCCATATCCATCTGCGTGTGAAAGATAATTACCTCACTCAGCTGAACTGTCAATCCTGCACTTTTCATATCGTTCGTAATAGACGTCTGGTATTTAGTCAGTGCCTGGGCCTCGATACTTCTGAGTTCCTCAAAAACTAGTTGGATAATTTCCGCCTGATTTTTAAACGCCATATGAACGTTTACTCTAGGTTCAGCGTAACCCCCACGGATCACTAATAAACTTTCCTAGGATGTCTAGTGACTGCTCCTGTGTCATTCTTGTTCCTTTTTTGGCGACGGTCTCAAGGAAGCCCTGCCCGCTGCCAGGAATTTTGTCGTCTTTTTTTTTAACTGATAGCAGGTCTATCAATTTATTCTTATCGGCACTTTTGACAAGCGTTCTCTGTTGAGCATCACACCTATTTTCTTCTTCTAAATCTACTTGGTTTTTTATAAGGGGTTTATTCATCTTATTTCCACGAGTACCTAGACAGATATAATTCCACTCCAGCAGAACCTCAGTTGCTGAAACAAGGCCACTACTTACGCTTGGGGGATACCTCGTACCCCAAAGGGAACCGTTAGCGACGCGGTATCGCGACACCATGCAGTCCTCGATACGATATCTTGACACTTGACTTCAGGGAGTTTTGTCGGTGGGAGCTACTTTATTTCGCTCCTACTCTCTATTCCTACGAACAGCGAGCATTCACCTATATGCAAGTAGAGACGCACAGGGTAGCAGTTTCTCCTCTGCCTCGGCTGACTATATGTATGTCCGTGCGTGCGTACGTACATGCGGACGGATGAGTGGTTTCGCATGGGCTGACGTGCGTTTATGCGCGCGTGTGTGCGTAAGTAACATAACGTTTATAATTTTTTATGGTTTTCATGAAATCTTAATCTTTCGGGGTTCGTCTCTGTGCTGAAATACTAAATATAGATATAAGGACTTATTTGTATAGCCTTTAAAGGTTAAAATTATTTACATATTCTTTTTGTTGTTTTAATAAATTTATTTCCTTGTTTCAAACCGGTTATGCAGCGAACACCGATAAATCGATTGTATGTCTTTCTTTCTTACTTCAATCATGTTTTTTGTTATTACTTACTGAAAACACATTTTTACCAGTATTAAAAATAGCTTATATGATTCAGGAATCAGAATAATAGCTTTCTATTATTTTCGGAATCGGATCAGTATTTTCCGAGATTACCCGCAACATCCATATTTACAAATTTACAAACTACGCGTCATTACAATATACATTTTAACAATAAAGAAACTTTTTCTTCTTACAAATGATAACTTAACAATTCCTTTTTTTTTAAAGAAAAAAAATAAAAAATTAAATAAGAAATTTATATGACGTATTAATCATGGAAAACCAACAAAACTATCGTCTACTCCATCACATTTCTGACAGTGTAGAAATTTTCATCTAGTCAGAGAGACAAACAGACAGGCAGACGGATAGTAGGCTATCGTTTGTGCAATCACAGGTCATTAATGTGAACCAATTTTCATTACGATCTGCTATGATTGTTATGTAGGGGTCCAGCTGTCTTTGGAGCACCTGTAAGTGGTTTACTTTGAAATTAACACAATACTGATTGGTTTTATAATTTTTCAGTTAGTAAATCTCCTTTTAAGAAGAGGGATATAACTATATCAATAGCGCTTATTATAAGTTGGGAGACACGTTTCTCACAATGGGGTGGGGAATAGTGTGGTTGTATAATGTATAAAAATTAGTGTCTATAGTATACTTAGTTAAATGTACTATAATAATATCCATGACCGGGAAAAAAATGGAAAACGTGTGTTGAAACCGAGTGTCGGATCAGAATTAGAATGGAGAGCATTACCGGTATCGATATCAGTTCAGAACTAGATTGGAAAGCAGGAACATAATTTGGAGTGACAGCAAGATCTTTGCACATAAAAGATGAAGAAACACATTCTATGTTTAAGCAGGCTAAGCCGGGGCGAAAGGCTAATCAACGTAACATAAGCTACTCACTGGTTACTTTAGGTTTAATCTGGTGAGACTTTCTCTCCCACATTTTGAATATTTCAAACTGAGTAGCTTAGACCTCAAATCCCCCACACTCCGTCAGTAAGAGGTTTAAGTTAGCTGAGGGGTACTGTATGATGGCCGTTGTCATATTGCTTATTTAAATGCTCATTTAAAGTTATTAAATACCAAATGATTGTTCTTTGTTTGTCGTGTAGGTATTGGTCAATATCAACATCAAAACACATTTTATTGGATTGATTTAATTCCCCACAAAAGCAAAAGGTAATAGAGTAATACTACTACAAACTAGTTACAAGGGCACTTGCCCATGCAACACTTGTATTGGGCGCTTGTTTACATCCTGCTGTGGTTAAATACATCTCATAGTGTTTTATCTATAGACATATCGTACATAAATTTGGATTTATTAACGCAGTCTGAAATGACGGAGTATAGGTACTTAGTTGACGAGTTGTCAGCAAGAGCTCGAGCAGACGTCGGTGCAAATCAATACATAACAGAGCTGCAGGCTTGGCGGTTCAAACACGCGTTTCCGGCATCACAAAGGGGAACATGACAAGTCCAGTACACTGCTCACTACGGATATAATATGATGTCCAATTTAATTTAAATTTTAATGTATAAAGTAAACGAATTACTCTCCTTGCATTACATATTCGGGTAAAAACGGGCCGACTGGCAACGTCTGTTCCTATTTGCAGTGTATTTCTCACTGCTACAATTTTTCTCTTTTGAAGAAAGTATTATAACTGCTATATGGCCGATAAGAATTACTTTTTAGTAATAGGGAAACAAGTCAGAATATACTTCCTCTGAAGTTATTTTATGGAAGACGTTGGCTTACAGGTGGATAATAAAAATAGCTTGTAATAATTATGTAGAATCAAATAATCTAAATGCAAAGATATTTTTACATATCAATGGGAAAAAATGTACTCACATTTATAGTTTACTCCACACAGTGCATATACTTATAAAATCGGTTTTGGCTTTTAATACACGTAATTTTTATCAAGATAAATGAGTTGTTACTTAGCAATTTTAACTTGTTTAATGCAACGCAGTGATATATAATGACCGCAACGACCGGTGAAAAAGCACCTCACAGACTACGGATGTGAAGTAGCAAGTAACGTTATTAGTCCTTTAAATGAGAGCTCCGGTGGCCCATTCTCTTTCTCCTCTCCACAACCTGATCCTTCCTCTATTAAATACCCTATTCCTTTCCAAGAAGCCGCAACGTACTGGTGGCTCTGGGATTGCGAATGTCCATGGGCGGTGATGACCATCTACTCTCATTACTCGCCTGCTCGTTTGCCTTTCAAATACGCTACAAAATAAAAATATCCATAACAACATCTTTCCACTAATACTTTACGAATTTCGGATTCATGAAAAGTGGCATCTAAGAACAAAAAAAAAGACGTGATCAAAACCGCGACAAACTCGGCGATGCGAACAGAATATATTATCACTATATTTTATAACGTGTTTATTATGTATAGTACTATTAAATTTTACCCAGACGAAGCTATCCCGGATTCCTGTTAATTCAAAAGGAGGTTAGGCAGAAAACCCAATTGGTGTCGCTGGATGTCGCAGAGTAAATATAAAATAACTGGAAACATTTCTAATTCGAGATCTGCCATTACTAGTGGTGAGCCAACGCAGTGATCAGTTATTCGTTTGAAGTGGAGTTTAGGACCGCGCATACTAAATAACGCCCGTGTTTGCTTATTTTCAATGGTCGTAAGCGATAAAACAATTTTGTGTCAGTTAAAATGAAAATGAAAATTAGTTTCATAAAATCTAGCTGAATATTGAAATTTTTCTATAAATTAATCTGCGTAGAAAATTTGGAGGCTCAAATGGATCGCACTTGCATGTAAAATGTAAATTTGTGTTTTATAAGAGGCACACTTCATTTTTTTCTCTCTGTTATGAAAATTGATAAATCATATAACAGCAAACTTAAAGTCACCAAAGATCACACACATGTGTTTAGTAATTTAGTAAAATCCTGAGAATGATTCCTACCACCAAAATTTCGAACTCGTGAACAAGAAATGCATATTAATTTTATTCCGATCGTTGTAGTCTAAGACATAATAATACATTACATAATCAGAACCCATTGGCACAGCCATTTTGGCTATCGGCGTCAGTTTTGTTAATTAAGTGAAAACGCTTCACAAATCGCTACTGCGGCGTCGGGGCCCGCAGCAATTCACTTCGCTACGCCTAATTTTTATACACTCGCCGGGAACAGAAGTTTAGCCGTTTAAAATCAACTTTAGCTCTCAACTTTCTCGACGTAATTGTTTGAGTGCGCTGACTTTTTTTCTTTTATTCCACAAATGAAGATCCCGTAATTGAGTAACATTTTCTTTAAATTAAGAAATTTCCCATTATAAATATAATTATTAGAATCAATGAAAAATATGTATTTTGGTCACAAGTAAAATGAATCACGTCATAAAATAAGTCGTGCCTTTGAGTAGTCTGTACAACGCAAAGGATCGTCAACAGCTTATAGAGACAAAAATTATAAAGCGATATAGTTTTTTAAGTTTTTTTTAAATTCCGTATATGTAAAAGAAAAAGGAACCCTTATAGGATCACTTCGTTGTCCATCTGTCCGTCTGTCTATCTTCAACCTTTCTTCATTCTTGATGGATAAAATATGTATGTACATAATTTAATTTGTACGGAAATTTCAGGGTGCGAATCATGTTCATTCGATTTTAAACTTCTAGCTATAAAAATTGAATATTTTTCAAAGATTGAAAACTGACTATTTTCATTCTGATGTTATAAAATTGAGGTTTCGTGAGACCTTAATGTTTTAGGATACTAGGAATTTATTTAGATCGTTTCCCGAGTAATGTGTGTGTCTGTGTGTGTACGTACGTATGTACGTTCGTGCGACCATGAGCGAGTGCGTGCGTGCACGCGAGAGTGGGTGTTGAACTCCTTAAGAAATCAAAACATCGCTTACGCATAGAAAGAAGTCTATTCAACATAAGAGTCCTGAAAACTTGAACTGATTTCGCCTTTAAGATTTTAAAAAATGTCAAAAGTTGAATTTGCAGAATATTATTTTAATAAGTTTATAACTGCGTTACCGATCGATACCAAAATTGAATCAGCTCTTTTTTCCGTAACAGTTGCATCGAATGCCGCAAACTGAATATAAATCGGTTGATTTTTACAAGAGATATCATTGGAAATGCATATTTTGAAAAGTTTTTCTCAATTTTTTTTTAAATATTCAAAGTGTTTTTTTTATATTTTGAAGCTACTTTAATAATAAATTATGAAATATAAAAAGATGTTCTCTTTAAAAACAGCATAGATCATCGTAAATTTTATAAAAATCGGTTTGTTTGTTCAAAAGATATATGGTTAATGAAAATTTCGTAGTAAAAAGTTTTCTTAAAATAAAATGTTAAATTCTTGATAAATTGTTGTTTGGTACTAGGTTTTCTTTTTCTCCTTCAAAAACTACGTCGTATGCCATAAAAAGAGATCAAAATCGAATTACATGTTCAAAAGACCTCTTAGTTAAAATATTAAAAAATAGCGTTTTATACTTCCCGCTTTGAAAATTGAAAAATTTTCATAGATTAAGAAGATACTGGTTTCAGACGTATTCGAAAATAGAGTTTTCATTAGATTTTGATGTGTGTGTGTGTGTGTGTGTGTGTGTTTGTGAGTGCGTGTGTGTGTGCATGCGTGTGTGCGTGCTTACGTACATGCGGACGGATGGGTGGCTTCGCGCGGGCTGACGTGCGTTTATACGCGCGTAAGTGCGTGTCTGTGCGTACGTAACATAACGTTTATGATTTTCATGTAATATTAACCTTTTGGGGTCCGTCTCTGTGCTGAAATACTAAATATAGATATAAGGACTTATTTTTATAACCCTCAAAGGTTAAAATTATTTTTATAATTTTTTTTATTGTTTTATTACATTTTATTTTCTTATTTCAAACCTTCTATACAGCGAACACCGGTAAATGGATTATATGTCTTTCTTTCTTACTTCAATGTTGTAGTTCTTTCTTACTTCAAACATTTTTTTTATTATTACTCACTGAAAACACATTTTTACCAGCGTTAAAAATAGATTATATGATTCAGGAATCAGAATAATAGTTTCTATTATTAGCCTCTATTCTAGCTAAGTATTTTGTCCTTCGCACAATTGTTTCCTTTATTGATATATCAATCATTCGGTCTATTTGCAACGGTTTTTTTTTATAATACAGTGTGTTTGTAACGAATAATCTTTTATACATTTAACATAACAATCAATATCTTAAGACAGCCTTTCACTTAGATACGATTACGTATGTACTTGTTGAATGAGACTTTAAATCAGAGTATGCCGCACTCCGCCCGAAATTAAACTGCGGTACATGCGCGAGCGCAAATTAATATAGCGCCATTCAAAGCTTGTGAAGGGCGGCATGTTATGCTGTGTGTCGCAGGCGTTGTGAGCACGCGATTTATTTTCAACAAATCGTCATTTTTATAAGTCATTTTTACAATATTCTCAGTTTTCAATTGAAATATCACTTAATGCCTTTTAAGGTGACAAATACATAACCTGAAAATAAATTAATAACACCACAAACTAAATATGCAGTACATAATTACAACGTGAAAATGTTTGCACTTTCTGTTATCCCATAACGTGCCTTTTAAAATTTGAATTTCCATCACTGATAGAATCATAAAAACTTAAAATCTTTACACTTATTTATCGACGTATTCCAAATACTTACAGACATTTTGCAGAACTGTTAATTGTAATATCAGACATTATGGACACATAATTCAAAAAAGTGGCTTAATTAAAGTGGCTGCCAAGAGTAAAGTGGAAATCTGAAAAAAATGGAAATACAGTTGACCCTGCAGGTCAACCTGAAAACTTCTTACTACTTTCGAGCTCTAAGCGTTTAAAGATAAAGTACCAGTAAATTATTGAGCTCGTCACATTCTATAGAACAATTATAGTACTTTTTCAAGCTCTCTAAAATAGAAAACATAGTTCAACATTCTGAGCTATTTGAGTTGAAAAATATTCTATATCTGTAATTAAAAATTACAAATAAAAGCGTTTTTAGTTAATATATGTACCGTATGGAGTCGATCATATATCTTTCTGCAAATATCAAGCATCTTCTTTTTTTTAAAAACGTTTCAAAAATGTTTTTTTTAATGTCCAAAGAAACCATGGCCATTGAAGTAGCCGTTTCTGAGAAAAATAGTTTAAAACATCAACGTCATCAAACATCAAAACAACAACTGACGCATCAGTACGCGTCAACTGTGCAGCCGTACCGTTGACGCGCAGCTACGCATCGCTAAGGGCCGCTAAGCTCCCCCCCTTGCGTCTGACCGAGCATTTATTAGAGTTGCGTCTTTATTATTTATAACTATACTTTCTATGAAATATTTTTGTTTCAGTTACTTTGACAAAGTTATTCTAAAAATGAAAAACTATGAATATTTGCGGAAATATGCATGATCGATATATATATATAGATATATAGATTTTCAAGTACGATACCTGTGGAACGCGTTGTTCAATGTTGGCCTGTCTTACAGCATTCGTGGAGACATGATGGTTATCACGTTATTTAGAAAAAATCGGTCATTCATTAATGATATCTGTAAAGCAAACACACCGATTTCAACGATTGACGTAGTTTTTTAATCAGAACTAGTTAGATTTTGAAATAAGTCGTTAGATTAGCTTAATAAATATTCTAAGCAAACACTCCTTGAATTTTTTTTACACTCACACACAGTATACATCGGGAAATGATCAGAATAAATTTCTTAGAATCTAAATCATCAAAATTTGATAAAAACCCGTTTTTAAAAAATCGAACTTGACACAGTAACATCCCAATTTATAATTTTTTTTTACATTTCATAGCGCGAACACACAGAAAAATAACTGTTTTCTTTTTTTTCCTACCGATTTGGTTTGCCACTTTATAACATGTCAGAGACTAAAATAAAACAAGATCAAATTCTAACTAACACAAGCGACATCTGTAAATTACATGAAAAGTACAACATCTAAATGTTGTATTTATTTCCCATTGAAATTATTTAGAAGTTGAATTCTAGATTTTAAGAAAACTAACAGTTGTCTTGTTTTAGTCACTCAATCAAAGTAAAATGTTGGCGGTCATTATCGGCAGCTGTCGGCGCGACGCCGGACAAAAACCCTTAATTCGGAGAAACCTCCGTAATGACGGCGCAGACCATAGATCATTGAATTGCATTAAGAGAAATTATTTCACTCACTCAGCCCACTACGAAATATTTTAACAAAAATCTGGAAAACGATTTACCCTATATACCTATAGTTTCCCGCTGTGGTACTTATTGACGAGTTTTTAGGCTTCTCGAGTTCAAAAACATAGATGTCTTTATGTTTTAAATTTTTTGAGCACAAAAATTCTAGAGACGGTTTATCCTGGAGGTCATCTCTGAAACTCTTTGCTACTTTCGAGCTCAAAGTGTTCAAATATATACCTAACAGCAAAAATATTTAGTTATTCGAGTTCAAAAAATCTATTTTAGTACTTTTTTGGATTCTCCATGCTCAAAAATCTAAATTAAGTTGGTTTCGAACTTTTCAAGTTCAAAGTTTTTGACGTGACAACGTCTTAAATTAGGTTGCGGCTGGGAGTCACTTTGAAAAAGTGTAACGCTCGGTAACGTAACGATGAGTCACCGAACGAGAGAGAGGCCCGCCGAATGCCTTGCGTCTCTCTCCCACTCAACTATGATCGGTCTGCCGCGCGCGCAGCACTAGAGAATTAGTGCATAGCTTGCAAATGTATTGTATGTATATTTGTATATAAATACGTATGTATGTGTAAAGGTAAAAATAAAATTTTGTTAATATGAAATTCAGTGCGAGATTCTTTGTATAAATTAATGTTTTAAATATAATTCTTTGTATAAATAAATGTTTTAAATTGTTACTATTATTTCATCCTTCTTCCTACTATGAATGAATATTCACATTAAAATGATTTTACCATTCAAAGTCGTTGTCACGTAAAACTTTCGCCCGTATACCGACTTTACAGGCAACCAAATTTTTTTTAAAAAAGGGTATTTTTCAATTTTTCTACTACCATATTTTTCGATCTACTCTACGGCATCTGACGTATTTTTTTTAGCATAATGAGTTACATATTAAGTTGTTTTGAAAAAATATTATACTTTTATTAAAGTTTTTTGTAAACGATATCTCTCAAAGAAATCAATTTTGATGCGGTTTGCAGATTCCTGTTGTTTTTTGGGTACAAGACTATTTTATATCTTAAAATTTATGTATAGAATAGTTTAAAAAATACGCACAAAAACGTTTTCTTTTGAAAAATTTCTTATTGAAGGATATCTTTAACGAATGAACCGATTGTTATGCGGTTTTCAGCATTCAATGTGATTTATTAAGAGAAGATCTTATAAGATTGTTGTCAATCAATCAATCAATCGGTATAGTATAGATCGCTTTACCGATTGATACCACAATCTAATATAAGGGTATTTTCAAAAAATGTTGAATTCTTTATTCTTAAGCTTTTTCAAAATCTACCAAGCGAATTGTTTCAAACTGTAGGAAGTACAAGTTGAGTAGAATGCCGTAAACCGAGTTTCAATCGGTTACTTCGTTTAAAAGTTACGATAGGTTCATACGCACACGTATATACATATATCTACAAACATACACACATATACAAACGTATTCACATCGTTCTGAAAATGTTTAAAATAGATTACTAAATTCCTAAAATGTCTAGATTTTATGAAAATTTGATTTTTGAAAAAGGGATTGAAACTGTAATTTCCCAACTTTCTAAGATTCAAAAATTTCCAAAAATTGGGAAGACATATCCGTTTGTGGACTTGTAATTCAGAAACCAATTGTCCTATTTTTATAGTTCTTTTTTAGTAAGGAAGTACGTTATTTGTCAAGATTTAAGTATACATTTGCTTTCATCCGGTGTTTTTAATACCGATTGAATGTTACTAACAATAATGACCAAGGGAAAATCAATATCAATAACAGTGTAAGATTAGAATCAAGAGCGAGAACAAGGTTTTATAACAAAATAATTTACCGACATTACCTGAATTTTCGATGTAAAAGTATACATTGCTCTAGGAATTATATCTAGATCCAAACCAAATCAGAAAATAAAAAATAGAACTAGAATTGATATTAGATCAAAACTGATATCGGGAACAAAAGCTGTATCTGGATTGGAATCGAGAGTGGGGCAGAAATGGGACTCGAAAGCGAAAAGAGGATTAGGAGGACTACACGAGGTGACGAAAAAGAAAGATGAAGGGATTCAGATGTGGTAAAGTCAGTTGTGGCCGATTTGACTGCAGCACGACAATCGGTCAGTTGTGTTGACCACTGCCCTCCATCAGATATCCTATTCTCTTCTAAAATTCCAGAATCCCACTCCCTCTTTCATTTATTCCCTCTTTCATATGCTGTTCACTTCTAAAGGTAACCACAAGCGTTGGTGATCGCCTACTCTCTGATAGCTGATGTGCTTTTTCATATAATCATACTATGTGGAACGAACATAGCCGAAAGCGATAGCAAGTCTTTTCGACTAGTACGAAGGTTCACTTTAAAATACAACGAAAATCCGAGGACACGCTACACTGAATAAAATATAATCAATAAGAATGCTAAAACGGGCAAAAGAAATGAAGAACATTATTGTAAAGAAATGCAATACGAGGGGAAAATTTTTAAACCCTGAACAAAACTATCTTATTATGTGCTGAGCCGTTATGATTTGATTTTAACGATCATTTGGTATGGACTCGTGCTTTGACGATTTCGACAAACTGGTATTTAATTTACCTCATGCTGGCAAAGTTCACGAGTTCGTCTGAATCTCAGTACAATAGCCTCATCAACACACAAACCTTTTGGGCCCCCGATGAATAATTGAGGGTAAATATAAAATAAATATGAGAACTAATTTACAGACATTAATAATACAATACAATATTTTTTTACATTAATATATCTATGTATAAATTTCTTTGACAGAAAATAGAATGTTCTTTTTAAAGTGTTTTTTGTGACATCTGACGAATTTGTTAGCTTATAATATTGGATTTACTGTGTTATATTATACAATAGAACTTATTCGTAAGGCTGAGTGCTGCTCGCTTGAATCTCGAATCTCTTTGTAATGCAAAGTTAAACGAACTTATACGAGCAGCTCAACAGAAAGAACCCCGATTAATTTCTTCCACCAAAAGAAACAGAAATTTATTTAAAAAAAATATTTAAACGATTGTTCTTATCTCATTAATTTTAATATAGATCATAACATACAATAGCTCTAGAATTTTGTGGAACTGGAGCAGCTTATTATGATGAGCGTATACAGACCCCTCCATTTTTATTATGAGTTATTTGAATCCATTATTATGGATCAAGCTCTGTGTTGGCGATGCGGTTTGTGTAAAAAATATAAATACCTTCGATCTATTACGGCCCGCTGGCTCAATTATTCCCAGTGTCAAATCCATATAAAAGCGACCACAATATAAAGCTTGTGACCAGGGATACAACACAAAAATAGCCACAGAACATAAATAGCGATGTTTATGTTCTGTGGAAATAACTCACCGCCAATCTTTAAGATCTAGCCGCTGTTACGTGCACGTGATTAATTTGTGTGCAATGTGTAAGTACGTGAGGCGCATTACAAGTTTCTGGAACTAGCCACTTGCATAAACAACATTTAAAAAATAATTATTACATTTGAAAATGAACCTCTTTGGGTGTAGAATAGAGTTTATTTTATCTAACTGTCAATTGTATTTACATTGTGGCGTCGTTTTAAAAATTGCGTGTCTTCTGCAGTCAAGAAAATTTTCGTAGTATGGTTTTCTACGATTTCAAGTGTAACTTGACAGCTCAGCAGAGCCTCGCTCGGCTTCAATTCGACTTCAACTGCTTTTAACGATGAAGCACCATGCAAGACGACTATTTATAACTGATTAGCAGAATTCAAGCGCGATTGTGTCAATCTCAGTGACGAGTTTCATGATGGTCGCCCGTCCACCGCCATGAACAACAAAAACACCAATGCCGCCGTATGATTGAAACAGACAAACATGAGACCTACCATGATATTCGGGCATCCTTAGGCATAGACATATGTCAAATACAATCTCCTACACAAACATTTGGGTATGAAAAAGCTATGCTCGCGGTGAATTCCACACAACTTGACTGGAACTAAAAAAACGGACAACGTCACTTGGCGCAATTCCATGTTTAACAGATTCAAGAAAGGGGCGTCAAATTTTATGTGAGACATGTTAAGAGGTGACGAAACATGAATTTATTGCTACGACCCCAAAACAAAACAGAAATCGACCGTATAAGGTCTATCGAGATAAGCCGACACAGACGAAATTGCCACGCGGACGCCTCTAAGTATATAATTATTTCTTTTTTCAATAAAACTGGACACATGGCTACTGCTGCTTTAGAAAAAGGTTGTTCCGTGAATAATGATTGGCACATGATCATTTGTTTACGAGAAGTTATTGACAAGCTCCGTAAAAAAATAACCGTAAACATTGTATCATCTTACGCCACGACAATGCCAGTTCTCACATGATGAACAGAAAAATAAATTTTTGAATGAAAACACATACAAGTTATGAATAATCCTGCATTCAGTTCCGACTTGGCACCTAGTAACTTTTTTTTGTTCACAAAAATTAAGAACCAATTACGCGGTCAATGATTTTTATCACTAGAAGAGGCTTTCGGAAGCATGAAAAACATGTTTCTAAGATCACGAGGGAGGAGTCGCTTAAATGTTTTCGAGATTGTTTTATTCGTATGAATAAGTGCATTTATGCTAACGGAGAATAATTTCAGAAACTATTTATTCAATTTTAACTGTTCATAGTCATTTTATTTATTCATTCCGGAAATTTTCAGTACGACCTAGGTATGCAATAAACGACATAAGAAGTGGGCACTGTCGCCCACGCGGAGGAGAGTGAATATCACAAATTCCTTCCCTGGTCTGCAATTAGATAGAAAGTTGGAAGTGTTAATGGATTTAATAAATTACAACAATTTCTCTAAAACCATTATTTCGTATGCGAATATTGTCTGTTAAACTAGCAAAAAAGGAGCGTTTTAGTACGTGGAAATTTTAATGAGACCTTATTACATGTAAATAGCAACAGTAGTAGCTGTCTGAAGTTCTTTATATTGGAATGTGTCTAATATCTTTTTAAAAGCTACTGGGACCCCTTCTAGCTTTAAGACTTTTCTTAATCATAGTTACGTAAATTTTACATAAATAGTAAAAAAATAGGTTATATTTATTATCAGTAATTTACAATAAAACAACATAGTTGTATTTTAAACAGGATACTGAAAAGAAACATAAATTGTGCACCGATTAATGAAAAAGGCTTAATTGAATTGAGAAAAAAATATTATACAAAGTGTGGCAGACCTAAAATATTGTGGAGTAAAGCCAATGACTTACACGCGAATTATGATAATATTTTTTCACCGAGAATTGTGAAAAAAAACGAGGGGTGTTGCGGGATATCTGGTTGGAAAAAAGTTTTTTTACGCTACGTATCTAATATTATAACTTTATGACAAACAACCATATAATAATCGTATTGTATTGAGTATGTTAAAAACATTACAAAAAAGTGTTTACTTTGATCCTAAAGTCGAATATGTTAAGAATAAAATAAGAAAAGCAAAAATGTTAGGAAAACAACTTGGGAGTCTCATAAAAAGACGAGACTGAAAAATAATAAATCACGATCTTGACTTTCAACTTAAATGAGATGATGAGACGCAGAGGTTGATTATGCCATTGAAAATTTATTTATTGACTTTTCAGTTTCGACTACAAAGATGTTTACATCTTACATTATAATTTTAAACAAAAGATCGTATATCAATTGTTAGCGCATTTTATAGCAATAGTTTAATTCCTAGGAAATAGTTAGATTTTTTCCGGGGTCGTTCAACAATCGAAGTTGACATTGAAATTGGTCGTTGACGGACCAGTCAGTTAGTAAAGATATGAGAAACGAAAGACGATATTGTCAGTGACATCAAATTGCTTTTTTATGCATACGATGATGTCGGTGACTATATAATTTACAATTGATTTGTAAATGGATTAGAACATCACAAAAATATTTTCAATTTTTACGTAAAACAAATTATGCTTTTCTTTAATGAATATGAATGCAATTATTATAAAACTTTACAGATCCCTTTTTCTTTTACCATTAAACCGTACCTTTCTTTGAAATCCCTTTAATTTGATAAACTTAGATTAAATACACTTATGTTAGTTTGATGCATTCGTTCCCTATATGATAGTGAAAGTTGGATATGCCAGAAGAAAAAATGAAAGTAGAATAAATGCGATGGAGGTGCGATCTCTGCGTCTTATATGTGGAGTGTCTCGAAAAAATTGATGTAGGAACAGTGATGTCAAAAAGCGGTGTAATTTAAAAAAAATGTGGTAAGTATGAATGAGAGTAATCTGGCAAAACAAATATATAGAGTGAATATGTGTGACGCAAATATTAGCAAAGTCTGCATTATAACATTTTATGCTGACGAAATTGGTAGCATATTAAAAAATATTAGATTTTAAGCACCCGAAACGGATGAGCCTGCATAAAAAGATTGATGAATGTCAATGAAGAAAGAAAGATATACCAAGGTCGCACCATGTGGAGACCAGTCTACGCCTACCTTTCTGGAAAATAAGCGTGAGTTTATAATAATAATAAATTTAATTTCATACTTGTATTCCAATACATTCTGTTGTCGCTCATGAAGTATACACCAAAATTTAAAGCTCTTTTGATTAAAGATTAATTAATCACATTAACTTTTCCTGACCGTTGACTTCATTACGTCGATCTTCCGTTTCCGTTCTACACAACTTTTAATAACGCACGGTCTGAAATTTTATTCAAATTATTACTCAAATTAATTTTTTAGCAAATTGTTACTTCGTAAATACTAGTTGGTAAGTTCGAAACGCAGTTAATACTCGTTTTAAGATTTGTCAGTATTAATCGTAACATTTTATCACATGCATATATAACTCAAATTTGTAAGATAATATTAAATAAAATAATTAGAACTTCTTCGATTAGGTATCAGAGATAGAGTTGCTATCAGTTTTATCCGAAAAACAAACAGACCGATTATGTTCATTAAATTTGACAGATAATTTACTTTTTCTAGTATTTAAATGATTACATTCCACCAAATTCGCCATCCTCGTGTTTAAGTAGGTCATTTCATACACAAATACACCGCTCTTTCGCAGATGCAACAAACACGAAGATGTATACATTATTTTGCGATCTAAAGGACATATACATTATGGATCGTCGGCTAAAAGCGCTTTCCAACAACGAGCGAGTAGTTTTTTACTGAATTTGGGTCAAAAGCTCAGCGGTCAGTCTGCCAGGAATCAAACCCCATGGCTTCCGATTTAAAGGTGACGCGGTGACCGATCGGCTACAGCCACAAAATTCGTTTGTACTATTTGCGTATGAACATCTTAGAAAATTTGCATGAAAAGTGTATGTATAATTGCTGCATGATAAATCTGATACGTTTGGAAAATCATTTATTTAATCATGTAAAATCTCGAGCTTTCATGTAATATCTCACGCGGCGTGTCAGGCGTAATTTCTTGGGAAGGGTAGCGGTTTAATTGACACGCTGCGCACTCGGCAGCCTTACCCCGAAATATTGGTGCAAATTAATCTCTATCATCATTATCTCCGCTTTATCATATAAGGTTTCTGTTCATCTTTTTAGCTACTCTATTGCTTAAAGGAGTACACGGCATAGTGAGTTTTAAGCTTATGCCCTTTTTGGGTAGCAAAATGTCGTCAAGACATTATGGTGCTGTTTAAAGTCGTGTCGACAATTTTTTTATACTTATACCTTTGTTTTGCGTCATATTTTTTGAATACTGCTCACTTTTTCTCCAATAATAATATCCCATAAACATGATATTATTGATATACTTGAAGGGGCTGCTACATCCCTGTGTAGGCCAGTCAAAATAAGATGCAGCATCGGAAAAAAATCATACATCACTGTGAATGAAGTAATAATTACTAAAATTTTAAAAAAAGCGCTTGAGCAAAATTTAGCAAAAAAAACAAATTTTTCGAAAAAATATGATACTATTTTAAATTAGCTAAGGATATTTAATTAAAGTTAAATGGCCACAATTCTTTTATTATAATTTTGAAATATTTTAAAAAATATATCTGGAAGTAACCTAATTGGTGTTTTGTAATCCTACATCGGGTCTATGATCTATATATCCTGCTGTCATCTAGGTATTAAAGGCTTATACATATCTAGTTTTTTTTTTATTTAAGTCTCTTGTTTTGAAGTTTTAAATGTAATAAAGTAAGTTTAAATTTTCTTTTTTTATGTATCATCGCTAACAATTGTTTTAATTGTACATGCGACCTGAAGCATTTTATGCATTGCATTTAATAGTTAAAAATATGTTTTGTAAAAAAACAAATGTTTAATTTATGAGTATTTTATTTTACGTGAAACGCTCGGGTAAATTATTCCAATAAAGAAAAATTGTTATTTTTTCTTATTAAGTAATGAATCTAGACGTTGATTTCATCAAAATACACATGTGTAACATACTTAATTTTTAATTTAGGAACAAATTATCTGTGTATAACGAAATTTTACTTAAATAAATACCAATTAGCATTAGTGGTTTATGAGATATTAAGTAAAAATAGGATTTTTTTTTCTTAAACATAAACTAAGCGAATATTTTTCAATTTTGCTATTAAGAATGACATTTTTAAATATTTTTCTAATAAAAATAGTAATTAAAACAAACGGTTATGAATTATATCCATTCCGATTATTTTTAGTTTAACTGAGCTGGTGTAGGAGCACATGTAAGCATCGCATTAGAGTTCGACCTTTTCAAAAGTTCAAACGGTATTTTAGTCACCTCACCTTCCTCACCTGACCTAAGCACTGTATAGTTCTGTGTTAGATTTAATTTCGTAACATTTTTGTGCCGGCCGCCAATGCACCAAAGTAATTTGGACCCAACTTTACGCTATGTCTCCTGGCTCTACGTTTCGTAGGTCACCTTGTGATGTTTATAATTTTTCATGATGGTATGTGATTAATTTAATTGCATTATTTCACTTTCCTAAAAGTTTCCTAAGATATAATAAATATTATAAGCCATATTGACCTTACTCAAACCTTTTGAAATAATTCGTATTACGTTTTCAAAAAACGTTAATTTACGGCATGCAATCAAGTTATTATTATTTTAGCTCAAACACAATATGGACCAACTTTGGATAATTAAAATACTGTAATATTCTCTAAATATTTTATAAACTTTTTTACATGAAATAACAATTAGCAAAAATTTAATATTTTTATAAAACGAAAGTAGGTAAAGCTTTTAAAATACTTTACTTTTTAGAATATATTATGCTAAAATAACAAACGAGCTAAGAATATTTGATGAGGTAGTACCTATAATTATTAAAATTGTTAAGGAGTAAAACAAACTTATTATCTGGGAGAAAACTAACCAGTGAAGCGTGATTAACGTCAATAATTACTGTCATCTACTAAAATATTAAACATAATTGTATCTCCTTGATTTACACCTCCTGTTAGAAGTTTGGGATGTAGAAGAAGTAAATTTAAACATTCTTTTTTATCCGTCTCATCTAACATTTGTCTTTATACGAGGGCTGCTATTTGTGTACCCGGAATATCGAAAAGAAACAAACCATCTATCATTCGATATGGTTTTATTGCTTTTCAAAATATTCATCATGATGATCGATGCCTTTTGCATACGCTGATACCAAGTTTTATAACAGGTTTGCCATTCTGATTGAGGTATCTCTAAAACGTGCATTTTGAACGCATCAGCAGGCTCTTCGCGGTTCGAAAAACGTTGGCCACGTAATTTATTCTTCACGCTTGGGAATAAATAGAAATCGTTGGGTGCTAAATCGGGACTGTACATCGGATGACCCGTCAATTCGATATTTTGACCTTCCAAAAACCGAGTCGTAACATGTTTTCGCATGCGGCGAGTAAATTTTTTACCTAAGTTTAGTTCATACTTAATTGTAAGTAATCATTTTATGTTTTTGACAAAATGGTGATGATTAATTAATGTTAACATGTTTATTTTTAGTTTAATTGTTACTTTTCTCAAACTAAATTAGAATTTGTGTAAAGTTGTATTTTGATTTTGTGCACGGCATGGGGTACATTCGGTCAGCCAGACGGGGCACATTCGTACACATACGAATGCCCCCTTCACATTTTATTAGCCACCAGTACATCGAAATTCCTTTTTTATGAAATAAAATATAGTTTTGTCTTTTAAATTTATCAAATTCAAAATGTCTTTATTTCATAGGTTACAAAATAACACTAGAAATACGTTGTAATTTTTTTGCGAATTTACACTTTACCGCTTTTATCGTGCAAACAAGCACAATAATATATTTTTCCTTTTATGAAGTATTCTACTCTAACAAAATTAAATATTTTTATCAAGTAAATCTAAAAACTAATATTTTATTACAGAATCATGGTGCGAATATATAAAAAAAGGGTACGCGTACTCAAAAAGTTGATGAAGAGTCCATGAATTTAACAATTGGTGATGGACGGTTGTAGCATAGAAAAGCCACGTCAAAGTACAACATTAAAACATCAACGTTGGAAAGAAGAGTCAATAAATTTAAACCTTAAGTCAAAAGTTTTTAACCTAACGCGTTACCATTAACCGTTTGCACCCTCACGAACTTTTCATTAAAAATTCACGAGTTTAAAAGTTTTCATCTTGGGAAGCAGAGGCACGTTTCGCCAAACGCCATAACAGTGAAACGTAGTTTAAAGGAACTTGATTCAAGACAAAAGAAAAAGAAAGTTATGAAAATAGAAATTGATGAAGATTCAGAGGAATCTGAAGGGTTTCAATTAAGCTTGTGGGAGAGTTCGACATCTCCAGTTGATGTAGAAGTGGACTAAGACACTGATGATCGTAGTATCGATTATATTTTAAATATGACACCAGAAAAAATAAAAGATAATTGACATATTTTGGCAAAATTTGAAAAAAAGACTTCTGTGGTTTATTACGTCGGAAAAGTTCTCAGTAATTATTCGGGTACACAGCTGGAAATAGCTTATCTTCGGAAGAAACCGAAATTGTCATGGTTATTCTTTTTCCATGACATAGAAGATATACACACTCTGTATATCAGCGACATCGCTGTGATCCTTCCTGATGCTCAACCACGAGAGGGCTGTACAGTTACAATAGCAAAACTTTTTTCCTTTGCTGTTAATTTAAATAATTATAAGGTGCAATAGGTTCCAAAGTAACAACCAAATGTATTACCTACTTTAAGTTTAAATTGTCAAAGACTTTACAACGATGTTATAGAGAATGATTGTAAAAGTCTCATTTAGACTGGTTGTATAACTTATAATTGTCAGTAAGTGAACTAAGGATGAACGACTTTATTATTGACCATGAGTCGAGGCAATTATTATTTAGTTCTTTGAGAAATAAATATTTTAATGATATAATAATTTGACGACTTTTATAAGCTTTTTAAATACCCTGTATGACCCTGTATTACCCTGTATCTACCCCATGGCGTACGAAAGTACCCCACCAACTGTACGAAAATACCCCGTACGTGGGGTACGTTCGTACGTACGCACAGCTGTTTGGTAGTCTATGACAGCCAAATAGAGATGTTTCTGTTTTCCCGATATTTTTCTATTAGAAATTCTAATATTTAAACATGATCGACTATTAAAAAGTCATCTTAAATAACGTTTTAACCTTTGATTTTTATTTATGACGAATGTCCATGTATCTTGGATATATTATTATAATAATTATATTAATAATAATTATATTCACAGATATTTCATCGATGACTAAGAAATTGGGCCTGAATAAGATTTTACAGTCCGCCTCTGGTTAAACAATAAAATATATTTCTATATTCCTACCTTCCTTAACGACGGTCAGCGTAGTTGCGTAGTTGAGTGTACCTAGACATGCGGCAGCATATCAAGCCAAGTTCAAGCAAAGGAACTCTGGCTAGCCAGCGCCAAGTATAATATTACACGAACCACTTGGTGCCAATTTGACCCTTCTATTTTGAGTTATAGACGTAACGTAAACACAAAAAACTACGTATGCTTAATTACATCTATAAGGGCATATAGAGGACCAAATTTCATGAAGCTAGCTCAAACGGTTAGTAAAGATATGAAGGTCAAAAAGTCGTAGATTTTAGCACTGACTGACTGACTGACATATAGTATCTAAATCTAATCTACTTCCAGATGACCTAGAAGGATGAAATTTGGAATCCAGCTCGGTAATTGTTTGTAAGCGTAGGTCCCCATACAATTTTTTTTTTAATTGTAGCGTTGGAACCTTTACAACGTTCCAAAAAGATATTTGAAACTATCCCAATATATGTATTATTATATAGCATAAAAAAGAAAACCATGCAGCGGAAATGCAATTAAAGACATTAAATCTCAATACCTGCCTAGTTTTCTTTACAAAAAGTAATGACATCTCACCAAAAACATAAATGTACAAAAGGAGAGCCAAGTTCAATAAACTATGCTTGGCTGTGGGCTTGGCCGCAAAAAGAATGGAGATCTAAATGAGTGCCAAGTTCTATGCAAAAACCAAATATATATTTATAGGAACAAAATAACATTATGAACAAGTATTAAACTCTATTTCTTTGCTTTATTGGACACCTATAACAATTGCTGTCATTTAAAAAAAATGTGAGATCTTAAAGTAGGTTAGATTTGACTTGGCCAGTTTTTATTACATCAGTCCTTTTATAAAGTTATTCAACATATAGATATATAGATATATATACATTTTAACTAACCTACTTTAGATCTCCATTCTTTTCGCGGCGAAGCCCACAGCCAAGCATAATTATTGTATTGAACTTTGCTCTCCTTTTTTACATTTATGTTTTTGGTGACATTAGCATTATAGTGATCAGCTCTGACAAGTATTATTAACAATGTATTTGTATTAAATAATATATATTTTTTATAAATACAGGCTGGCAATGGGTAGCTCCAGCATCGACGGTGACAACACCTGTTTGTGTGTCCATTATCCTTATGTTCACATTTAGTTGCGGGTAACATTCCGACGGACCGCACTCCGTTACGTGTATTTTGACATCTTTTGTCTCCGCCGGCAAATTCCCGCACGTCACGCGCAGATGCAGCCGTAACATTTTAGTATAGACTTTGTTAGTCGGGGTGACTTATCGCGCTTTAAGTCCTCGACAGCCTTCGATTGTGACATTTGTTAATATGACGCCTGCATGTTTTACGATGCACGTGTTTGGTCTGTAACAGCGTACACCTGATAGTTAAGCGCTGTTAGCGGGGCAGAGCGTTCGCGATCTCACGACCACGGTCGACCCCGGTACGGTCCGGTCCGGCTTGGTAAGTCCTTTTCGGGTGCCGTAAATATTAAATAAGTATACGAGCCCTTTCTTGTTCAACTCGGCTATCGAATCCCCCACAGCGCGCACAACGTCTATTGAGTGTTGGAAAGACCTTGTGTTGTCGTAAAGCTCCCATTTACGTATTTTTGATTTATTAATCCGTACACCATATATAAATATGCCAATGCACCCAAAGTTCTAACATATAGCAATTTATAAATTATACATCGAGAGCAAATATCAAACACATCTTTATTTTCTTTTTGGAATCAAAGTATAAATTTGAGATTATTTAATCGGTATATATTATTTTATTTCTTTACATTATAAACTATTATTATTATTATTACATTATTATTTAATAAATAATTTATTCTAATTGTTTTTAGTATACTCATTGATTTTCTGTATAAATATATAGGAAATAATTAACTTTATATACCTGTTTTTACGAAGCTAGAGCACTGGTAAGCAGGATAAAATTTATTTAATCATTTTTGTTTTGTTACATCAAAGTATAATAATAAATATAAGTAAATCTTTTTACCTAACTTATACCTGCATTTGTTGTACCATTTATGCATATTACAGAAGCTAAAACTTACTTTTAGATTTAGGATTCTTTTTCATTTTCAATTCATTTCATCAGCACTACCGATACATTAACTTTCTGTTACAGATATTTCGAAACCTATGGCCCCTAAAAAGGGTGTCCCTTTCACACCCTTCCAACTTTTTTTTCTGTATTATTCAAACTTTATTTTTCGTAATTTTCAAATCAAGCGCTATCACTCAAATTAAACACCAGGTCTTATTTCCATAGAACATTTTATTACTTCTATTATATACGGTATATGTTATACCATTATACAATATAATCCTTAGGATCTATTTCATTACCTCTTTTAATCTAACTCTTAACAAAAACTCACTATTAAAAAAAATCTGTTCCACGTCTTTCGTTTAACGGTTCCTTTGTTTAAAACGTCTCAAAAAGAAGACATGGGATACAAATTTTATTTTAAAAGTGAATTTTAATAAGATATCGTGGAAAAGGCTCTTTGTAAAATAAAAATAATATCTCCTCTGTACGACTTTTACTATAACAAGCTGACATTGGTAATTCTACTAATAACCGATGAATAAGCGGACCACTTTCAAATATCGCAAACTGTATTTCGCAAGAATAACCCATTTAGTACAAACACACACATGCACACATACACTTAATACATCAGGCATACAAAATGGTCAAAATAAATTCCAAGAAATGTAAAACATCGAGATCTGACGAAAACTCAATTTTAGAAAATCGGATCGAAAACAGTAGGTACATTCCCAAATTCTGTTCCCAATTTTTTTTATTTTCACAGCGGGAAGTTAAAAATAGTACGTACATACACTGATGTGTGCGATAAACATGACCCTGTCTTTACTATAGCGCATTATATGCTGTCGCATACTTCTAAACACACAAATCCTATATTTTTTGTATACTCCTATCTACTATCTGTATTTCTATTATTTATATAATAATATATAAATCCTATATATTATCTGTATTTTGATACCCCACTCGATGTGTTCGGAAGAAAAACGTTTTATTTAAAACGCCTAATTTGGTAGCAGGAATTGTCTATTTTGATTTTTTGTAATCTTAATATACTGACACACACGCCGTCAAGGCAAATCTAACGATATATGTCTTATCGAAATCGGTTTACTATTTTCGTAGCTGCAAGGAAACTTAGAAACGGATATACATATATATAAGTCAAATACATCACCTTGCATTTGAGCTTCGACACAATCTTTAAGAACTTGTAAACCACGCAACGGCAAAAGGTTCAAAAGTATTTTCAAAAAAAAAATGTGTAGGAAATTTTTTATTAAACACCACCGGCCGAAAACACTGCGCAACAAATTGTGACGAACATTGCTATGTATAGCGAATGAATGCAAACAGAACACTGCTTCGGGGCGCTTGCATAAAGAAATACGTTTATCGGTCCCAACTTGCCGATGCAGGCCTGTCCCCGATATCGGCAAACGCTTAAGTCCATATGACCCGCCGCGTGGTACCTACTCGTGTGTATCGGGCGCCCGCTTCTTTATGAAAGCACCCCTATATGGCATCGCATATTTTTATAGCAGGACTCAACCCTTAAGCTTGACCGCTAGAGAGATAAAGAAACATTTCATTGATTAAACATTAAACCGTCATCTGCTATTGTCATTGTAAATCGTTTCATCCAGTACATCAGTCGTACTATTTAAACAGTATTTAATACTCAATGTAATCGCAAACTATTCGTAAAATATCTTAGTATGTACCATTTTTTTCCTTTTGTGATGTAACTCTTTAAATAATAATATTCCCATACTTCTAATTTTCATTTACAAAATGAAACCATATCGTTTCTGTATGAATATTATTTGTCAATATTTATTTAATTCAAAATCTATTAAATGTCCTACCTTAAGCTTTAAAAATATACAACAAAATTCTGCCACAAAAAGAACCCAAAAAGCGGTTATTTTTTAGATTTGTAAAATGTTTGCCATTCATGATAGTCTACAATTTCTTATTTTTAATTATTATTTCTCCATTTTGTTTCGTGTATTTTTTAGCCATAGGCATTATTCACAATTATTTATATTAATGTGTTATTAGAGATATATAACCTAATTCAATAAAAGCTATATAAAATAGATAATTTAAATGCAACAGCTCTATTACATGCCTGTGTTTCGAGTATTAACTCTCTACGTGGGTATCCATAGCCAGAGTGATCATCCTTAACCTTTCAAGTATCTGTACCTTCTCGTCTACTCCGAGGTTTTATTGAATTCTGAATATTTGCAAAAAAGTACAAAATAAAAATAACGCATGTTGGCGTTAATTTTTTTTTCAGAAAGGACAACAGGAAATTAAACTGTCGTCGAGTTGCAGACAGAATTTCTGTTCAATTTAAATGACTGTGTGTTGAAAAATAGAAACGAGTTCGATTGAATAAATCGAGCAAGCGTGTGCTGTGAGTCACTGTCGTGCTGTGCTGTTTGATTGATTTTATCAAATACTATCGGGCCCGCAGACGTTGTTCTGCCCTTTCTTGTGGGTGACTTGCCCATATAGTTGACGTCCGCAGTTCAGTCAGCATGGACCTATTGAATATAGAACGATTTTTTATATCTTTTGTATCGATCAATGTCAACCTCAAGCCCGGTTTCTTTCGTTTCCGATCCCAGTCACACTTTTGATTTTGATTCCGACCCCACACTCGTTTTCAACCCGTTCTCAATCTCAGTCCCGCTATCAATTCTGATCTTGTTCCCGTTCTCTATTTTCTGTCCCGCTTTCAATTGTGGTTCTGCTACCAATCACAGTTCCGATTTGAACGAAACCGGAGGCAAACAATTCCTTCATGTTTTGTATTTCCATCCCGATTTAGCTCTCGATTCTGATGCCGATCACGCACTTCATTTTAACCCCGGTCTCATTTTCAATTTCGAACCCTGTCCTTTCTCTCGATTCTTTTCCTCGTCGCACTTTCAATTCCGACTCCGCAACCAGTATAAACCAGTCTTATATAATAGTAATGGCTTTAAATTTAACGTGATGCGAATTTTTAATCGATATTTCTGTCAATCCGTCTTATAAAAATTGAGATACGGAAATCTAGGGAAATCAAAATTTGTGTTTTTTATTGTATTTGTGGATGAAAAACCTGAAAAAATAATGAAACAAATTCCCTGAAAGAAAAAACAGTACTTGACTACTACGCCACCTATCACAATATAAACTATCCTATCTTTTAAGTTGGACCAAATTATGTATAGAGTGCACGAACATCGTGACTAGAGATTTTTATGTATATAGATATATAGCCGTTACCCATCTGCTTCACCAAACGTAAATTAATATTCAGCAATAATTTTTTTTTATAATTCAGATATGCCCATGGTTTCAATTGGGTGTGCAATGAATGTCTTCATTTTCAATATTAGCCGTTCTCACTGCCAATTCTGCTCCTGATCACGGTCCTGCTATCAATGTCAATCCTTGATCCATTGTCAGATTCGATCTCAGTCCCGCTTTTCCAATAGCGGCTTTGGTGCCAACTTTAGTTTTTCTTGGCTATGGATATTACTAGTAAAACATTAAATTTTTACTGGTATTTATATATTTTTTACATGAAAGGTAATCTTTTTATGTAATATAGTATAATTTTTATATATTAATATGATATCCTATTTTGGAACATAATCCACTTCTCTTCTTATAAAAAATCCGTCTAGCCGTCGGATGATAAACATCCACTCAAACATACTTTTACATCAAACAATACAGTTTTTGTAAATTTAGCCAAACTCACTTACTATAGGCTCTATCATGACATCTGAGATGAGGTTGTATACGAAAAATGTCTGAGAAAACGTATTTCTTTAATTTTTTTTCGTGGATTTTTCATATTTTTATTTAGTTATTCTGCTTTAGGGGCGGAGACAAATTCAACAAATCAAAGGTCATAAAAATCTGTAAAGCCGTTCCTGAATTATAAATAGTGTAACTAATACGACTTTCTTTTACATATATATATATATAGATTTTCAATTACAGCTTAAACAAAGTAAAATTACTTATGGATGGTACGACTTAATAGTAATTCGTTCCACGTAGCTTTGTGATAATTGATGATATTGTTACTATACTTTGTCGCTTCTTAAAAATCGTGTTTTTTCCATACAAATTATAAAGACTGTAGACTGTGATATATATATATATACACATATAGACTGTACGTACGTACAATACGTACATACAATATATTCATCAAATTTTCGTGATAAATGTTCATTCTATGATGCACTGTCTGTTTGTATCAGATGTTCTCTTATAATTAAGTAACGACCTGAGCGATCTTGACATAATTTGTTTTCAATAAGGGCACACATTTCCGCAAATCGCATATTATATATTTTGTTAATAAACTGTGTGGAAAGTTTCCTGAAAAATTGTCAGAAATTCTTATTGCTTAATCGATCTCAATGACATTTTCACGTTCGCTCTTAATGTTGTTTTTAGGAACGCTTTTAAGTTCTGTGATTCCGAGTTCGATACAATTTATGCATATCCTTATAAATTGACCTATTTCATTGAAATTTGATACGGTGATAGGTTAACCCCAGGAAAAGGATTTCACGTATTTTTCTTTTAGGATTCCATGATTAAAAGGGTAAAATTACTATGGACCATTATAAATCTATCAATTTTTTTTAAATTTTCAGTTCATTCTTACTGGTGCTAGAAAAGGTTAGACGATGACTGAGAGTTCCGCAAGAACCAGGAAGGATAGTTACAGTTCAGCCTTTTCACGAAATAAACGGGCAAGAGTCATCAGGAACGGAGGCGGATTGCGGGTAAATACTTTGCATCCTGCAAATGGACACACATTACTTTTATTTCGGAAAATTATTTTGTAGACTGCATCAAAACGACAAAAAAAAAGAATTCACGAGTACACAATAATCGGAATGATTACGAGAAACAACACAGGCGGGTGCGACCACCACTGGTGGACATATTATTCTTAAATTAAAAGTATTCTTATCATATTTTTTCCCCTTTTAAGCATTTTAATTTTCTAAATAAAAATATTTAATTTTTAACTGTACGTCAAAAGGAAAAGTAGTACACAATTTTTAATTCGTTTTGGTAATTTTTAAATCTGTTTTACAAATTATTGTTAATTTGCAAAATATTGGGTATATTACATAATGAACGTTTTTTTTTTATAATTACGTTCCTTTTGTAATATACCTAATTATTTTTAATATACTTTAACCATGTGTCTATTAAGGGATCAATTAGCTTGATAAACCAAGTTGCACCGAATGTTGAAAACAATAATTGCTAAGTCTGATTTTCGAAAATTAACTTTTCATCAGATCTTAACGTTTTAAGATCTCATAAATCTATTTGAATCACTTTCGAAGTGATGCTTTTATGTCTAAACGACGTGTGAAAGTGCGCGCGTGCGCGCGTGTTTGTGTGTGTTATGTACGGGAGTGTTTGATTTTATTTATACATCCAGCAAACATACTTAAAAGCTTTGTTTAAATATAAAAATAGGCCTGTTAAGATATGAACTGTTGACATCAGTATTAAAATAGTCCGCATAACACTTTTTCATTTTCCATAACAATATATGCAAAAATTATTTCTGCTTCTTTTTATTTCTTCAACTATAAAATGATACGCCATATAAAAAATGTCCAGATACTTTTCTATCGGGAATCGAAAGGTCTACAAAAGAAAATTTAATTATTTTTTGGTAAATCCTTTTATTTATATTAATAAAAGTTATTCGAAGTTCCATTTATCGCAAATATTGACTGATTTTCGAGTATGACAATGGACATATTAAATTTATTAAAAAAGTATATTTTCGACATTAAATATATATATACATGTAGGTTTTTTAAATATTAAAGTAATTATTGACGTAGCCGAACTAGGCTTACATTGATTGTTTATCTTTAACGAGACAATTAGTACATTTAATTGTACGGAGTGAATTCAGATGAGATTCTCGTTTATAGACTGATAATAAATAGTTATCTCGGACCTTAATATATAGTAATTAAGGTCCGAGCTAATTGTAATGCACTAGCTATATTTAAAATAATATTGGGATTAGGAAAAGAGAGTAGGAAAAAGGGAATTAGGAAACGAGCACATTATAATAAAACAACCTGCGTATTAAATTTTACCTATTGCTCACTCAAAATCAATTGTCATCATTGAAGAGTTAGACACTGGCTACGATTACTTATTGACTGTTATTCTCATACAAAAATAAATAATAAAAGAAAATCTGATTTCTATCGATATCGATTTTTTAAAGTGTACAACACCTGCATCTCTATAGAGGCTAAAGTGACATCGACACCTAATAGGTTTCTATACAAGGAATTGCAGTGGTAAACGCAGTTTCATAGGTTGTCACAGCTAGTTCCATGGATCCGCCCACCTCGGATCGAACTAATCAGTGCTCCGTGAATATATATGTAAATCTGTAAACTATGTCGGTACATAAATCTCTTTGCTATATTTTGTTAAGCGAATGTTTACCGTATCGCCTAACCTAAGCTAACATAACCATAACACAACGCATTTGATTTATATATACCGTTTTTAAATTAAATATTTGCCTGACTTTTTGTCCTCTTATAACTGAGAAACGGATTAACTGATCTTGATGTGATCTAGGACACAATAAGAATATACAATCGCTATATAAGCGTTATAAACTGAACGTCGTGTTCATAAAGGGCCGTTTTCTGGTTATTCATGCTACACATCGAAGAGGCATTTAACGTATGTTAAGAAATTTATCATAGAGATAAATTATTTTGTGGAATACAAGACATGATACTTTTTATATTACAAAAAAATGTACTCGTACTACAAAAAATAACTACAAGAACGTGAAAAACGGGTTTGCTATCGGATCAGACAGTTCTATGGGAATTAATATCGAGAACAAAACCGAATCGGAATCAACTTTCATTGGTTGATACAAGATATGATTAAGTACGTTGTATGTGCACGCGAGCAAAACCACAGACAGACTCATATTGCGGAAAAAAAAATTATTTTAAAGTTACACTTGACGAACTAATTTAAAATTCAGATATAAAAAGTCGGATACTAAAACGTCATAAATCTTTTAAAAGTCGGTTATATTACTCACACACACATGCTCGGTTGTTCAAATTTCAGTTAACAAAACCAAACATATCGAATATTGAACGAAACCATAACACGTACGACGTTTTTATTATTACATTTTCAAAACATTCTAAAAACTCTAGATTTCAAAAACTCTGCTTTAGTTATCATTCGTTAACAAGAAAACTTGTCCCCCGGGAGCGTGTTGCGTCAACTTCGGCGGGATCCCGACCCCAAAATCTTCAGTTTGTTTCGAGAGTTGAGGAACTTGACGCGTATTTAGTTGAACGTTGCCATCACTTGTTGATGGCTCATGAAGTATAAATTTCTTCGTTCAAGTAACAAATTGTATAATCTCATCGAGTGCCAAAAGTTTTACGGTGACGCGCGACGCCCGATATTATGAGCTAAAATTTAAATAATGGCTCGAGAGAGCTTTGATCATCAAAGCGCTTGTAAAAAGTTTAAAGCTTTCCTTTGACGTAAGCAGAAATTTTCAAAGTTTTTGTGTATGTTGGTTCTTTATCTTGACCCAATTTTGTCATTTAAAATGAAACTCCGCAGACAATACGCGGATTTGCCAAATATTTGCTAAATAATAATGCGTGATATTAATTCAAATTGAATTCAATATAATTTTCAGTTGATCAATATAGGAACTACATCATTGATAACATAATATATAGCAAATTAAGCATACATAGGGTTTGATTAATTCAAACATTATATCAAACATTGATGGATCACTCGTTTACTATTTATCGTTTACGAAATGAGTCAAAACAACTTTAGTGCTTAATGTTCACATTTATCATGCACTTCTTAAAACCTCCTTCAATTTCCTGATCCAATCACTTTACTCGTTTTCAGGATATCGTCAAACCAACGTTCCCTGGATCGTCTTCAGTCTTCATTTCCTCCTTGGCCTGTCCACGCGGTGGCTAGTTTCGCCTACCGGCCATCCAGAACGCATATCAGCTTCCGGCGTCGATGTGAAGGAGTGCATCCAATATGTACGGCTTTTGGTTATCTTTGAGCTTGAGGTTTAAGAATCCTCTTTCCGTTGACCTTTATATTTCTTATTTCCTCCTCAATATTTAAATATTCAAGTCTGAGAACCGTATAATAAGCAGAGCGACAGGCAAGTGTCTTTCGCATTTTTCTTAAATAATAAGTATAATATTGATTTTGCCCCTAACCTTCAGATTGTCAATAAAATAATCATCATTAAAAACAACTAAAACAGCTGCTTTTTATAACAATTAAAGAATCTATCTCTGTCTCTATCCGGACGGAGCCGCCGGTATAGCTAGATGTTAATAAAATAATTATTAATGTAAATGATCGTAAGAGATATCGCCGTTTCTTACAAATGGAGGAGTTTCTTCTCTATTTGCCCGGGCGGAGACTCTTGCAGAGCTAGTCATGAATAAAATAATCATTAGCGGTTAACATATGAAATCGCCGTTAGCGAATATTTTCCACTTTTATTTGAATATTTCTCGTTTGGGACGAATTCCACCTCCAAATTACGAACGCGGAAATTGCGGTTACATTATTACTATTTAAGTAATAATTGATTATAAATTTTAGTGAACATCGCAATCATTCAAAAACAGATTTCAATTACTCTGAAGTCACGCCTGTACAAGTTTTACTTCAAAAGGAAGAAAAGTAAAAATATAACATTAATATATTCTACGTCCACCCGGGTAGAGTCGCTAGCTATCGCTAGTTTAAGTATAAAATAACCATTGTAACATTTGCATTTCGACATCTGGAAACAACTCAATATATTTCATCAACTGTTAGCTTAACGTATTATCCAACTAATGGAATTTTTGTTCGTCTAATGACCATCGAGAAGATTTCTAATAAAGCACCTCGCAATTAGGACACGTCGGCACTGCCATTTTTGCTGTCGGCGTCAGTTTTGATAATGAAGTTAAAACGCTTCACAAATCGCTACTGTGGGTGTCGGGGCCCGCAGCAATTCACTTCGCCACGCCTAATTTTTGTACACTCGCCGGGAACAGAAGTTTAACCGTTTAAAATCACCTTCAGCGTGCAACTTTCGTGACGTAATTGTTTGAGTGTGCTAACTTTTTTTTCCTCAGAATTTCGCGTTCCAGTTCATAAATGAGTAAAACTATTTTTTTAATGAATAATGTGTCGTTAGTCTGTTATTTATCTTCGGTACATTCTGTATTATTCTATATATTCATTTAATTCGTCGAATCAATAAGAAGAATGTGTTTTGGTAGAAAGAAAATAATATTTTAATTATCTAACCTTTCTATCAATCTTTATAATGCACAGAATGGTAAGCTACCTATCTATAGAAACATTATTAAACAGTATTATTTATTTGCATATAGAGTTCAGGTACTATTCAGAACTATTGAACCGATCATTGAGGTAATATGTACGTAAACGTTTACGTACATATTACCTCAATGGAACCGATCCCAATTTTTTATTCATTAGTATAAAGCTGTAGTAATTTCATCACAATCCGTTCAGTGATGACAAACGTATATTTCATATACGTATTTCCCCTTTTATTATTTTCGTCGTAGATAAACATGGAAAATACTTAACCACCGTTGAAAAAGTTATATCACGAAAGGAGTGTCCAACCGAAAGTGTGATTATAATTCTTTGCCAGAAATCTGCCGCCGAAGTACTGGGCGCAGGAGAAACGCACATCATGCGCTGCTCCAGCCTACCCCCCGAACTTAGACCCGAGGCTAGTAGGTTTGGGGATTTCCACCGTCTGCCTACGAGCACAAGATGACCGCACGTGTTCTTGCATGCCTTTCTCTTTAGCCATCAGGGCGGTGATGGACCGTTTCTTAAAGAGAGAGCCAACTCCGCTGGCACAGCGGATAAATACGCAAGCTTACCCACGGCCCTAAAACGAGGCGACGAGAAGGACTCATGGGGTTTAATTCGGTGAAAGTCCGACATAACCAGTCCGACTCGGTCCGACTCGATTGGCTATCGCCAAGTCCCAGATATTTATGAGGGTGTCTCCAATAAAAAATTTTTATTAATTAATTAATTAAATTTAATTAATGTCCAAGAATTTACATATAAATATCATTTTATTCGTTTGTAAGAAGTTACTTTGAAAGTACTGGCTCGATTCAGATTTTTTTTGTATTATTCCATGTTGTCAAAAGTTCTATATGCGTTTTAGAAATTCTGTATTATTCATCTGATAATCATTGATTTAAAGCATAAATATTTAGACGCTGTATACGACATAATTAATTACATGTGACGGAAGCTGGATATGCTGTTACAATCCCGAAACCAAAAGACAGTCTGCTCGATGGCTGTCTCTTTTCGAGGAGTCGCCCACTAAAGTAAAACGAGGTCAAGGCGGCAGAAAAAAGATGGTGACCTCTTTCTTCGAAATATCAGGTAATTAGGCAATAATTTTTTCAGAATATAAAAGAACCGTCAATACGATCTGGTACACTAGCAATTGTTTGCCTCATGATTTGGAAAAAGTTCGGAAAAAACCACCTCGCAGTAGGGTTCTTCCTCATCACGACAACGCCTCACCACATAATTATTATTTAATTGATGTTGTAAAGCTTATCTTTCGGTTTCTTCGTCGGTTTTATTTGATTTCCCGCGTGAATAAATTTAACGGATGTAATTATACTGAAATTTTACTGTTGATAATCAAACAACTACATTTATTACAATAAATATAAACTCAAAAAGGAGATAATGCCCTTTCCAAAATACATTACAATTAATTATCATATTTTTACCATGTAGTATGTTCGTACGTATAACACATATGTACCACACGCTTATGTTTATACGTTTCGTGAAATTCGTCACACTCGTTTTCATCTATTATATTTCATCTTATACGCAAATACACCGTATTTTCGCAGATGCGACAGACACGAAGTTGTATAAATTAGTTTGCTATGTGAATAACATCTGTGTTTACTTTTAACGCGCCCCAAACAACTTTTTGTGATATTTCTAAGTATTCGGATCTATATTGAATTTTTTACATGCAATAGTTATTTAGTTACATCCATGATCTTGACGGTATTCGATATCCGCTTTAAGGGCCGACCCTAGTACAGTACAAAGCTCGTAATTCTGCCGAGGTGAAATTAGTCACGAAAGCGTTGCAATCCCGTAAAATAGGCACATGAGGGAGGAGAAGGAAGGGACGGAGAGCGTTGTACTTGCGCATTACATCTTTCGCAGGCAATTCAGAGCGGCAGAGTTTCGTGTGTTGTACTGAACAAGACGAACGGAGCGCGGATATAGTAATAAAATCATGAAGTCATGTATAGCATTTGGACTGATTTTTTTAAAACCGGCTCGCCAATCGAGATCTGATCAAATCGTTTTAATACAGTTATGGGCGATACAGAAAATTATTTCATGCAACTAGAAATAAATTTATTTATGATGAAATTTATTATTTATTTAATTAGGATGAAACAGTGAATATAGTGCTTTTAGCATTCCGTAGGTGTTTATGAATTTCTATATCTTTTTCAGCGTTCATTCACCCTCGAAAACGGATAATCCAAGAGCTAATAACACATGTTTCATGAAGTATTTGATGCACCTTAAAATTTTTCAAGTTTAATATGTATGAGCTAAACAGCCCAGAATACCTGTGTTGGCTTAGCCCAACCCGAGACACCAGGTACTGCGCATAATAGAAAAGTATAATAAAATTCAACCCGAAAAAAGTATTTTATTCAGAGGCCAACAAACTTTAATCGAAAGTTTAAATTATTTTAAAAATAAAATTTATTAAGGCAAACGTTTTTGAGAGGGTTTACATAAAATTAATCCTTACCAAAGTTGTTTTTTTGAAAATACAGTTTGACATATTTCATTCACTCTGAAATTTTTATAGCATCTTAATTAAATTTTAAAAAATTAATAACAAAAACCCAGACACTTTTTCCGGGCTTTAATTACTGGCAAACATGAAAATAAGTCTCATTTAAAATAGAAAGGGATAGGTAGCGCGTGGTTAGCGGTAAGAGTGAGAGAACCGATCACCGCAGTAGCTATAACTTCTCTCTACGCTCTCATTGGTTGTTGGTCACGTGTCCTTTACCAGCTGTGTTCGACAGTAACTTTATATTTTCAGTTAACCCTCGTTGTTGTGAGCACATGTTTTAAAGTTCTCTTTTAATAGCTATGTAAATCACTATAATTATTTGTTAAAAGATGTATAATTTGTTATTTACAATTTATAGTCGGTTTTTAAACAAAATGTCGAAAGAAAAAATGAAAAGTTTATCATGTGTGATGTGTAAAAAGAATAATGCTGGAAAAGTCAATCTATTTACAGAGACTAATTTAAATAAATGTCGAATGACATGTCTAAATATAAGAACGATTCATCATAAAACCAGGCGATAGAGTTTAGAAATCATTAAAAGGGCAATGTGTGCGCTTTTATAATGAGGTCAAATTGAAGTGAATTGATTGAGTTGAAATTAAAAATTTGCCATTTCACGAATTTGAAACGTTTATTAAAAATATTTTTATGGTAAGAGCTGTTATGCCGTATTTAAATACATTCACAAAAAAAAAACCCCGTGAAACAGAACACATAATTTCATATAGTTCGCATTGCAGCGATAACATTAGCAGGGTATTGTGTTTGTCGCGGCGCGGGCGGGGCGCGGGCGCCGGGGTGGCAGCCCCGAGACTAATGGTCCCCGCGGTAACCGCTCGCTCACCTAGTTATCTAATCTCTGTACGGACCGTACCGACGTATGGCGACGTCCGCGCGGCGGATACGCGAGCAGCTTCGCTTAGCTAAATATTCGGTATTAGCGTGTTCGTGGGGTGTCGTATTCACGTGTTTGCGAATGCCGCTTCCTCAATAGAGAGGACAGAATCCACCCAATGTACGAAAACTCTTCATATTTTGCCATGAAGATGCACATATATAAATATCAAATCGAGTGGTGTGGCGAATCGCGCTGGTCGGAAAAAAATCGTATTATACTGATGACATAGTCAAAAGTATGAGAAACAGAAAAGACTCACCTGCAGTGCTCGGGCATCTTTTGAGTGGTCACAACTTTGCAAAAGCGGTGCAACTACCGGATATATAGTATTTTAAAACAATATGGCAAAAAAAATAACAAATAAATTACAATATATCATTCGTCTGTCTGGTTCTCACAGTTGGTAGTGACTCTTTTGGTTGCGCTTAGCGATAGGTTCGATTTCCGCACAAAACAAGCATTTATTTAATTAACAACTAATGTTCGTCTCGAGTGTGGGTGTTTCTATGTATCACAAAAGTATATATGTACTATATCAACTGGCCGGTATCTACATTACATGCTTCATTATTTAGTTTGGGACCGTATGGTGCTATGGATATATCTGGAAATATTATTATATTGTGATTGCAATTTACTTATTATATGACAAACTATAACTGATATTATGTAGTAGTTGTTGTATAAAATGTTGTCACTCCATTGCCAGAGCTTTTCTATCTTACAGTATTTTAGTTCAAATTAGGGCGCTCGTGCCTTAACCCACTTAAGTCCCAGCACGGACAAGATGGCGACAGCGTCCGCGGTCACCGACTCAGTGCGCGCTCCGAGGCGCTGGCCCTACGTCTGTAACGATAATGCCGTAGATAGCGCACTCCAGTATTTTAACTACTCAAAAGCAAATAGACGTACGCCACCCCAAAGAGCCACCTCAGGATCGACCTTTGCGCTGTACAAGGAGCGGCCCCCGACGCGCCGCGATCGCACGGCGTACGTCGCGTCGGTGCGACACGTCTAATAAATATTCAGATTTATACTAAACGAGGGCCGGGGAACGTATTCGGAACAAAACGCGAACTCGTATTTCGCAGCGCGGCGCGGACGCCTCGGCGGGCCGCTTTATATGCGAGCCGACGCCGGCCGGCTTAATCCGGCGTAATCTCGCCATTCCGACTATAAAAAAGAAGAAATAGACTAAGCTTCGCTTTATATTCAATGCGTGCTAGATCTCCTGTAAAAATACGCCGCTTACGGTGCGAGCGGAGGAACGGACGACGCCGGCGCGGATGAATCTGTGTTCGGTACTTTATGTGGATCGCGAACGAAAGTCATATTGTTGAGGATAAAATTCTGAGAGCCGTCGTTATCACGATGACAAAGTTTTGCATCTGCAGCGATAACGATGCGGATGCAAAAGCGGAGAAGCAATGCGGAGTAATTTCGACGCTGCATTGAATGCACTATATAAGCATAACGCATCATTCTATCCGACACGAACGTTCGCCACATCTCATCATCCCCGATCATCCCCGATCATCCCCGATCATCCCAGATCATCCCCGACGCAATGTAAGCGGTATAATTGAGTTAAAAAAACGTGAATAAATAAGAGACCATTCTAAAATATAGATAAATCCACTTATATTGTCATCTTTTCCTATTACTGACCGCCTATTACCGACGGAAGCCCGACAGATTGTCATTCAGCCCAGTAGCGACTCGACGACCTCCGGATCATATTCGTCCCCCTAGAACTACTATTCCCTAACGTTCACGTGTTTTAGAAATGACGTGAATTGCAGACTTCCACCTTATCTTGACCTCCGGTATCTCCGGTTATTCTGTGAATGTCCCCGTTCTGAATTCTATCTCTTAGAGAAATTCCGAGATATTCCCAACGCACAGTGAGTTGAGCTTGCCACATCTTATTCGAGGGGTCACTAATAAATAGTTTTAATTTTAATATATATAATGTGAAAATGATACAGACCACTATGATGCCGTATTCTCCATTTATTCCTTTTTTAAAATAGCAAATGTCATTTCTTTCTCTTGTGTAGTTTTGCATAGGCACTTAATTTTTTCTAATATGTCGGAAGATAAAAGTAAAATGATGGAGATCGAGAATCGTACCGTCATAAAATTTATAACCAAAAAGAAAAATACACCATCGCAGATCAGACAATAAAGCTGGCTATGACCAAAAACGGCTTCAAAAAAATCGACCACCGTGTAACCCAGATTTAGCACCCTACGATTATTTTGTGTTTACATTTTTAAAGGAAGATTTAAGGGGGCGAAGATTTTCAATCGATGATGAAGTAAAGTCAAGATAAATCAGAATTTTGACGAAAAACCGATTTTTTTATTGGTTAATGTTACTGTATGGAAAATGTCATAAACACCTTTCCCTTCCAGTAGACTACATTGAAAAATAAAAAAATATTTCGCATACTCGTCTTTTATTTCACAGGTCGGTAGACTACTTAGAAGCTTTCCCTCGTATGTACATTTCACAGAATTAGGTCTAAGTAAGAATAGAAGAATATCAAACATTTCCTACATGGATGATCCTTCATAGATGATTTCTTACGTATATGGTTGATTTTGCTAGTATATGATTGAGTAACTGCTTATTTCATATAACTTTTACAGGATAGTTCGTTTATATTTTTAAATAGAATAATAGCATGTCGCCATATTGTATAATAATATATTTATATAGTGTGATCACAACTTTAGCTTGAAGACTGTAGTTTAAAAGGAAATGCAACTCGCACTGGACCAGCGTGGAAGGTCGGATGTTCTAGACCTTCAATCTGAAACACTTTGAAAGGTTCTGCCCTACCAGTGCAATTATATAAATCGGACCAGACAACGACAACCAAAATTAACTACTTAATTAACTACATTATTTCATTCAGTACTTCCATGTATGTATAACAAATTCTTGGGTTCTATTTTCTCTCCATTCTCAACAAATTATTGACGCTTGTAATCAATTATATATTTATTAGTTTCAGTATAATCATAATATATAGAATATCTTCAATCACATTGAACATTACAACCACTGCATTGCATAGACTGTCACTACAATATCATTATGGTGATAGTCAATGCAAAATCATACGTAGTTACTGTTCGACTGCATTTTTCAATATGCAATGATGATGAATTAAAAATTAAACAAACGTTTTAAAATAACATAGTAATAATAATATAAATTCACGCCTATTTCTCAAAAGGGTAGGCAGATACTATAGATTTCCATATGGTACGATCTTTGCATATCTCTCTTGCCTCACCGACATCCATCAATCTTTTCATGCAAGTTCGTCGATTTCGGGTGCTTCAAATTTGGCCCTTTTTCATTATGCCACCAATGTGGTCTGTATATATTTTCTACGGCGACCCTTGCCGACCTTTCCATCACACATTCGCTCTATAGATTTGTTTTGTCAGTCTACTTTCCTTCACCCTCTTCAGGTGGCCAAACCACCACAATACACCTCTCTACTCCAGTCACTACATCTTCCTTCACACCACACCGCTCTCTAACATCACTGTCCCTACATTTATCTTTCTGAGACACTCCACACATACTACGCAGCGATCTCATCTCCACCCACTTTAATTTTTCTTATGCCATATCCGTATCTGTCGAATCACTTAGTACTTCTTAATAAATATATAAAGTAATATACTCTATTTCCTTATACATATATTTTCATATGTTGAATTCGTAATCACTATCTAAATCGGTAATAATTTTTTCTCTTTGATATTTAAGAGTTTACGTGCTTCAAGTTGAGTTGAAACTTTTTACTAAAAAGCGAAGCTTATTAAATTATTCATATGACACATTAGGTATTAATTTAGAATATCACTTAATTAAAAATTAAAAACACTATTAAAAACCAACTTCAAAAGACCTTTAACCTAAAAAGGTTTTGAAAGGTACAAATGAAATTAAAACACTTAAACTTACAATTAAATAAATATTCGCGATACCTACTTATTCGATTATATTTCGTGGAGTCGGTGCCAGTTCGTGCGCCCCCGCCGCAGGCTGTCGTCGTCGGCGGGTTTTGAAATACAAATGCTTCATTTCGAAATTTAAGTAGGTAGGTATATTCAGTAGATACGTTATACAAATAAGCTCACTTATTTGTGTTTAAATATCTTTTGGATGCTTTGGATTATTTTTAATAACTTTTTATTTAAAGGGTTCTTCAGTGTAGATTTGTAATTCGTTTAATTTTTCCTTTTTCTACGATTTAATTTATTTTTAACTTTTTCCGTAAAGTGTTTTTGTTGTAAAACTAATTACACTTCCACTATCTAGTACCTGGCTTAAACATCAGATCCTCATTTATAAAATGTAATGTATTAGACTCGGCAAAACAAAAAAAAATGTAAAACGTTTGAGCGTGCAGACATCCCTAAAACTTCGCTGTGTCACATTTGTCGATGTGTTCTTGAGCTTCCCTAATTCAAAACAATAATTATCTCAAAACTCAAAGACGTAAGCTTTTCGAACTCAAAAACTCGAAAAGCGTTTGTACTAATAAGCCATTATTGAAAATTTTTGCTATTTTCGAGTTTCAGTTCGAAAGATCGATTTTGACTCTTTAAGCTCTCTGAGCTCTAAAATACTATTTTAATAAGTTTTTAGCTCTTCGAGGTAAACATCTTGATTTAATTAAATAAACGACTACTTCTTAATTTTAAACTAAAATACAAACGCTTTGTTCGATTTTCATCTGTTTTGCGGCAATCTTTCTTAAGAAAAGAAAGTTGACATCAATCCAATAAACATTATGGAAGTTATTTAGAGAAAAATCCTTTTTCAAAATTTTTAGTTAACGATATCTGTCTAATAATCAATCAACTGTAATGAAGTTTGCAACAATCGCCGGTGCTTTCTAAGCACCAGAGCTAGTTAAGTTTTGTTATCGTTAGAGTCGTTTAAAAAATATTCTAACAACATTGTTTGAATTTTTTTCAAAGACATACGTACGCACACACATGCAAGGAAAAGAGAGAAAAAAACTCACAGAGATTACTGGAATAATGATCATACAAATTTTTAGAACCCAGAAACTCAAAATCCGATCAAAATCCTATTTTCAACTGAAACCAGTAACTTCCTAACTCATGAAAATTTTGTCAATTTTCAAAGTAGGAGATCCAAGTTGCTAATTTTTGATATTTTTACTGCTACATCTTTCGAACACTTTGTTTTCGCGGCAGTCGACGCAGTTGTATAAGCAGAACAAGATGACCGAGCGCCAAACATCAATTCATTAAAAATTTCACGTTATTTTGAAAAATTCCTTTTTTGCGAATTTTTCGTTAACCATGGTCTCTTGAACAAACCAACCGATTTTGATGCAATTGATGACGATAGATGCCGTTTTTAAGGAGATTTATTGATAGATGAGTGAAAAAACATTCGAAAAAAACCTTTTGAGAAAATCATGAGCTCGGAGAGCTTAAAATAGTACCAAAATTAATTTTCTGAGCGTGATTTACTCAATAATTTACTACTACTTTATTTATGAACGTTTTGCACTTGAAAATAGCAAGAAATTTCAGAATTAACCGGCAGGGTCGATCGCTTCTCAAATTTTTAAACTCAACAACTCATAGACAATATTTATAATTCAAGGAGCTCAAAACGCATCTATAAATATTGTAGTGCAAAGTCTTAGAAATGGCCTGCAAGGTCAATCATTTGTTAGAATTATTTTTTTACTTTCCCACGTAAACAGAACGTTCTACATAAACGATAAGTGGTACGGAAGCACTGTATGTTATAATAGAAAACAATTATACGGTGTTTTATTCATTAAGGAATGTAATGGAATTGTATACGGAACGGAGAGCACGACCGGGGACAGATTGGGGTCGCGAGCGAGACCCGGAGTACGGCCGAAAGCGAGGTCGGGGTGAGGTTAGGGAATAATCGATACTGAAATCGCAGGTTTAAAAACGGCGAACATCAAATTATTACCGTGTTTATCGCATTAATACAGTTATAGAACAATAGTTGTAGAGGTCGTGACCAGAATTAGGGGCCGGTGGCGGCCTCCGGCGGATGGCGCGGGAATCCGCGCAGAAACGGCGGGAATGAAGGAAAGTTAAAATGTACTGTAAATACGAAACGTCGAGGATGCCGAGACGTCAGATTAGATCAGGGCGGAGACAAATCTGATATCTTCACAATTTCACCTCAGTTTGTCGTCGCTTTATGCCTTTTCTCGCTTTTATCTTTTTCTTTTCAGTTTTATGAAAATCAAATCGAGATTTTGAGCATTGTACTCTCTTTTACTTCCAATATACGGTGTATCAGTTTGCTCGTTTCCTGGATTTCTGAGATAATTAATGATGTAAATTATAATCGTCTTTGAAATAATTCAAAAAAATTAATGCGCTTTTCACGGGACGCCAGTCAAATGTGAAAGTTCGATATTTATGATGACTGGATAACTGAATAGTTAAATAAAATCGATAAATAAATTTGTAGCAAAATAATGTGCGTTATCTTTACTGTTAATATCTTTAAGTCTTCTTTTATATTTGTTCCTTTGCAATTTACATTATTTAGGGAACATATATTTTCTTTTGATTATTTTTCTTTGCTATTTAAAAAATATCTTTCAATAAAGCTAATATTATTTACGGATGTAAACTAGACGAGAAGTTACCTACGTAATGTTTTGCAATTATGAGCTAATGTTGTTAGCGAAAGAGGAGAAAAAAGCAGATGTGAAAATACACTCCCACAAAATACTAACGTAAAGTAACAGATTCTGCTATTGCCTTTTCTTCTATTGAGTGAGGGTTCTGGTGGCTCTTTCGCCTATGTTACTCCACTCTCAATCTATCAATCCCTCTCTCGGTGATTTACTCCTACCCAAGAAGCCGACAATCAACTGGTGACTATTTTGGAATTGCCAGTGTCCATTGGCGACGATGACTACCTACTATCTGGTGACTTGCAATCTCGTTTGTCCTTCAAAGATGCTATAGACAAAGCAAAGATTTCAAATCAAGGAATGGCAGAGTAAGAAACCAAAACCCTATAAAGCCAGTTTTACTTCAGTGTTCCTGATTTTCATAAATAGTTGCTATCGTCATAACAATTACATATTTACAGGCAAAAAGATTTTCAATTTTAAAATTTCGCCCTACAAGTTAAATTATTAGCCGTTCATATTCATTCATTTGAATTGCCGCCAGTCAATATTAACTTTATTATTTCTGTAATTTTTAACTTTCCACTATGATAAATCAAGTTTTCACCAAATCTGTGAAGTTTGTGTGAGCGTGCGTGTGTGCGTGCACATATGAACCTCCCATAACTTTTGAATGGATTATCCAATCGAAACTCAGTTTGCGACATTCGAAAGGAGTTCATTCAACTTAGACTTCCTGAAATATTGTACTAGTTTCGCCTGGTAGGTTTTGAGGAATCTCAAAAAAAATGTCAAGAAATGTTTTGTATTTTAAAGAACTTTTTATCTACTCTAATGATCGCTACCAAAATCTAATTAGCTATGTTGTCCAAACAGGTGTATCGATTTTAGTAAGCTGCATAAAAACCGGTAGATTTACTCAAAAGATATGGTTGGAGCAAAATTTTTTTAAAAAGTGTATTTTTTATATTTTGTAAATTGCTCTACTGATAGATTGCAAAATCTAGATGATCATTCTATTTAAAAAACAACTTCCATCGTTGCTAAATTCATCAAAATCGGTTCGTTTTTGCAAGAAGTATTGATGTAGAAAAACTTTTTAAAAAGTGTTTTTTTAGAATATCTTATAAACTACACTTATCGATAAATTCTAATATTTAATCAGTTGTTCTCTTTAAAGTACAGATCCTTGTTAATTGCATCAAAATCGATTAGTTAGTTCAAAAGACACAGTCAACAAAACTTTCGAAAAAAGAGGTCTTCTCAAAAATATTTGTTTTTCAAAGATGTTTGGTACTGGGTTATCTTTTTCTGTTAAAAAAAACTACGTCAGTTACCATGAAACAACTCACAATCAAACAACATATTCCAAAGATATTGTAGTTGAAGACAAAAGGTGGTTTTTAATAGATACAGCCTTTAGAATTGTAAGAGTTCAAAACATCTTAGAACTATATTTTTGAGCTCGGAGAGCTTGCAAAAGCAATAAAATCAATTTTTTGAGCACTATAAACTAAATAATTTACTGCTACTTTGTTTTTAACATTTTGAGCTCAAACTGATAAAAAAATTCAGGGATGGCCTAAAGGGTCAACCACGTGTCAAATTTTTGAGCTCAACAAATCATAGACAATATTTACAACTCAAAGAGCTCAAAAAGACATCGATAAATGTCATAGTAAAAATTTCAGGGATGGTGAGGGGTGCCTTCTTCTTAAAAATATGTTTGACATTTTTATCTAACCATGATATCTCGGGTCGCGGTCATCGGCACTCTAGCTCGTAAGCAGGTAGTTAGCTACCCGACCCGCCACACAAAGCTCGTTCGCCGACTTCAGCACACGACGCCGTTCCAGCGGCCGGCGGCGCCGCTCGATGTGATTTCACTTTTCGTCTCGTTCACAATTACTTTATGAAGCGGGAAAAATTCAATGCAAAACGTCCGAGAATACTGCGTCGGGGAGTTCAGAGGTCGGAGAGCGGCGGTTGTCTGCAGACGAATGTGGAAAATGATTGCGACTGCCTTTTTTGACTCGACAATGGAGAAAAAATGTAGAGTAGAAAATGTATTGTCTTCTAAATAACATAGTTAAGACTATTTTTAAGAAAACAACGTCTAATTTCATGCACATTGCTATGGTCTAATAATAAAAAAAAACGAAATACATTATTTCCTTTCTAAAATGTAGAGAAATAATCACAATTTTGATGTAGGAAACAACTTTGGTTAGTGCACTGAATACAGAATACTAATAAACAAAAGAATTATGACGAAAAAAAGAGAATTAAATTTGACCTTAAAATATGAAATACGCAATAATAAATACAATTATCATGTATGTAAAGTATATTATAATAGCGTAATATAATATAAATAACTTACTAAAACTATATAATTAATATTATTCACATTACTAATACCATGTTTATTAATTTAATAATAAAAAAAATTAAATGTTGCCAAACAAATAAACAATTACAGTTAGTGTAAAATCAATATTAATAGATTATCCTAAAAGTGATATAACTGTAGTTACGCCACTTATTTTTACCCAAAAATATTTTATAAAATTCATACCACTAGCTACTGGTTGGCAACCACTGCCGTATATTTCTCGTCTTTAACTTAAAAGGAAAATATGAACTTATTGTAGTCATTCCGAGCAGCGACACCTTCTAGTTCGTTTGTACTATCTATAGTTTTATTTACTTTTTCAAATTTTACTACCCAAAAAAATTGTAACCGTTAGCTGGCAAAGATGGTCGTATTACTGTTGATACTCTCGCTGAGTCAAGTCTTTGCTGTTGAAGAATGGAGGAGACCAGGGTGTCACCTTTCTGGTAAAACTTCTTCACGGCTTTTTTTATATATATAATAATGCATTTATGTGATTCATAATCGATTGCTTACCAGAGCTTCTTACACGGTTTTTAAACAGTATTTTCACATACAATATAACAGATATTCAATGTAGTAATATTAAGCATGTTTTTTGTTGTACACTAATATAAAATACTAAAGCACTTTTTCTTAGGTGGTGTACAGTAATTCACCGGAGTCGACACCGACTGAATTTTTCGTAGATAAGCTGCTTTATACGTCACGGACTTTAGGTGACCTCGGTGAGGTCGATACTTAATTAGAGCTCGATAGCTACACTCTAAGCTAGAATGCGTTAGTTCCCACCTGCGACGTGGGAAGGGAAAATTTTATACATTATTAGAAGGAAAAATTATTCAGTATTTGGAGAACTATATGACGAGATCAAGACAATTTTTTTTCTAGAGAAAATTTGACATATTGTATAAAAGTGATAGGCCACTCGACAATAATAATGATTATATTATTAATGCTAATAAAAAGGATCCGAATTTTTTAACCGTACGGTGACGTACACACTAGTATCTGCGTTAGGGTTTCTGACCATAAGGAATGTCCTAACAGTGAACGGACATATTGACAAAATATATCTTTACGTAAAAAAATTGGTTTATGTGTTTATTTTTTTATCAAAATTGTATTTCTAGTAAATTTGTAAAAAAAAAACAGTTTCGCTAGCAGCACTGACACATTAGAAATTGGCGCGGATGGTATCTAATGTAATAGAAATTCACTTTAAATTTAACTGAATTATTAAATAGAGTATGTAAAACTCTACGACATACGATCAATATTATTCAATACGTAAAACAATTTTAAACAATTAAAATATCAATAACTTTGGTAGTATAATTGTAATCTAATCATATCAAAAACATCAAATGTGCAAAATTGCAAGTATCTCAGCGCAGTACACCGCAAAAAGTAGTGAAATCTCATGTAAAACCCGGTCAGCTATTTTAATTCGATTGTATGGAAGCATCTATTCAACTATTTGTCAAAAAATGGTCCCTAATTACTTTACCTACTAACAATCACCAACTCTATCAATATTAGTCATCTCTATTTCTACAATAAATATATTTTTACATCCGCTCTACAACATGATCACATAAGACTAATCTGCTATTTAAAATACTCCTAAGCGAACATTGGGTGGACGTTGTTATTAACCTGGATAAATGCATTTTTAATACCTCCTGTAGACTTGACCGTCCTCTGGTGACGGAAAAAAGAATGTTTTATTTCTAAACTCTAGTTTAACAATAATTAAGCCAAAAAAGTGAGCGTAAAGCGGTGAGGGGCTCATTTGAATTCAGTGGCGGTGCGCGCGCGCCCATCACCCTCAAACTTACCGGGTTCGATGCTGTGTGCCTTATGTAAATAGTCGCTATTGCTAAAACTTCAAGTAAACGCTTCTGACGTAAAAGAACTTTTCTCCGGTTAAGCTAACCAAACGTGCCAGAAGTCACACTTCAAACTTTTGTTGTCTCAGAGAGTGAGAGGACGGCCAGAGATTTTTTTTACTCCTTTACATAAAGAGGCAGAAAATATGATACCTAAGTCTAAGGTAGTAACATATTTTGCTACTAGAAGTTTTTATTTGATAGTAATAAATTTTTAGAATTTAAAAATATGATTGTTTTTGTATATTTACTACTAATTTATGTAAATTTTGATCTAAATCTAAACTGATCATATCAGCTGTGATATACGAATAGAACATTTTAATCATATTTTCCTTTGATATTTGAATATCGCAGCAGTCTCTCGCCTTAAATAAAGCGTTCCATGTTTGTGTTATATTTTCTAAATATACTAACAAAATTTAAAATAAAATTTGGCTGACATTGCAGGTTACACGAGACAAGAGAATATCACCGACTGCGTCTCGTTCAGGGTGACCACGAACGCGTGCCTCGGCTACTGCGAATCCTGGTCCCTGCCCAGCATCGTGTTTGGCTTCAAACGGCACCCGGTCACTTCTCAGCGACACGCCAACATCGGACAGATGTCAAGACAACGGTCGCTTCCATGCTCATTAGTTGCCAGATCTTAAGCTACGAGTTTCAAAACCACCTTATTTAATATTCTATTACATTTTGAAACTCTATATTCGAATATTATGTGGTATAAGGATGCTATGATTTATTTAGCTGCAGCACGAAAATGGGCCAGACCGACCGGTGAGATACAACACTCTCACAGAATAGAGAACAGTTTTCACTGTTGACGTTTAACTTGTGAATGAGAGTTCCGGAAGCCCACTCCTCCCCTTCATCAGATATCCTATTTTTACTTAAAAAGCTGGCAATGCGCTGGTGACTATTATGACGTTACGAGTGTACAAAGGTGGCGGTAACCCCCTACTCCCTGAAAAAAAAGAATAATCGACACATTGAATTAGATAATCAGGATCTGTCAACATGATATCAAAAAATATTTCAGTGTAAAAAGCGTCGGCTTTGCCTAATCCATTGCGGGCTGCTGCGCACTTCCTTCCTTAAAATAGGACATAGCATCAGTTGATATACATATGCTGTAATTAAAGGACATAGTATTCTTTTTCTTATGCACCCACCCACAATAAAACTAAAATTAATGTACAACGAACAGTGCAATATTCTCTTTTGAATTGCATTATACAACTTAATTTTAATTACTACAAAATGTCATTTCCATATCAGCCACAAAATCAATTTTGCATATTTTGGTAATTTTTTGACTAATTTTTACTTATAAAATTTAGAAAATTTGGCCATACTATGTAGACACTATCAGGCGGCGGCGGCTACACGAACGTGCGCCGCTCGCTCGTTGCGAGTTACCCAGTGCACTTACGCGCGGACGAGGCATCGCTATAGCTGTTTAAAAACCATGTGCGTTTGATCTTCAGCTCGGGTGTTGCGGCTGGCGGCGGCCGAGACCCTAGTGTGCCCAATCGCTTTAACCTGGCTCGTCGGTTTGCTATCCAATACTTACATCGCGTACTTTCAATGGCGTACCAATATTCAAACAATGAATATACGGAAATAGTCCAAAAACAATGTGCTATGACAACGTTTCAGAAACTGTGCGTGTCTATCATGAACAGTTCGGAATAAGTGTAAATTGGAACACTACGTTAAACGACTCCGCGATTTTGGTAATTTAGTCATCCGACTTCCGTAGAACGTGGCCTAAATATTGTTAATGTTGAACTACAAAAGAACATTTTAATTACTTGAGGAAATTCCGAAGCTGGCACCTACTAAGCCGCTACAGTTTTTGGATGTAGTTAAACTATACGACTAAGAATTAATTGGCGTAAACGTGATGGATTGTGCATTCAACAAGGTGAAATGCATTTTGAAAGTAAACTGCAGTGTGTTTAAATACCCATATAATATTTTTTTTATTGTGACTTTTAGATTACGCAATAACAGGTGGTTTTAATTTACCGAACATTACATTTTAACTTACGGAACTAGGTGGGTACTTCGACAATGAAAATAAATATTTAAAAAGGTAATAATTAGTATTGCAGATAATGATAACTATTGCCTAGCTTAGGGCTTCCCAAACTGTGCGTCGCGACGCCGTGGGGGGTCAGACATTGTCCCGGGGGCGTCGCATGTCGATGCGACCGAATCGAGTGAGCCACAGGGTACTTTAGTGAGCGCCGTGCGCACTCTGACAAACATCCCTAGACTAGTATTAAAATTAGTAAATATTTTTGAGGGCTGAGTTGAGAGGCGTCGTAAAAAAAATAGCAAAGTCCCAAAGACGTCACAGTGAAAATAAGTTTGGGAAACCCTGGTCTAGCTCATGAGAGCGGCTCGCGAGGACGGGCGCTGTAGGCGCGTAGGACGGGTGACATGTCTTTGTACAAGGAATGGGCGAGTCAATATCATTTATAACTCATGTACAATTATATTATAAATTTTAATTATTTCATTAAATAATTTAAAAATATGTTTCCTACTTGGGGTGTTTTGGTTTAACAGTATAATAAAAATTACGTTGTATATACGAATAAACCTGTTATTATATGTAGAAATGAAGGTCTAATTTGATACCTAAATCATAGAATACTTTAAAGAGTTCCCTTTTAATTTCCTCTTAAGAAAATTTGTATAAAATTAGTAAAATTATTGTTTCATCTCTGATATTTACAAATCGATATTTGATCAGATGTCGAACGAACTCCTTCTTTTGAACGAACAAGCCTATCAGAATGAGAACCGTGGCATACAAAAGAGCTTGACTCAACTAGGATTTCTTAACAATTTGACATTAATTGATAACATACATATTGTCAAATTTATTTGTTTCAAAGTGTTGTTGTCAAAGATATTTTTGAAAAAAATTTATAATTAATTTCAAAAAAATATGAGAATATTTTTTTGAAATAAATATTAAACTAATCTAGACCAATGTCATCAGCACGATGTTTTATACAATTAAATGCAATGAATGCTATGACCTCAAAATCTATTTATTTCTACGAGAGATATAATGAATGAAAATTAAATAATATATAGTATTTTTTCATATCAATAGATATTTATTTCTTTTTTGTTAAATTAATTTTTAAATTAAAATCCATTTTTCCTCTTAAAAAGTACTACGACCGTCATAAGACTCGTCGAAATCGATTAATTTGATCAAAATATATCGTTGTTATAAGATTTTCAAAAACCAATGTTTTTTCCAAACAACCATTTAACTTGTTGACTGATCATTTTTACATCCCAATCGTTTTGAAAGGAAAACACCATCGAATCCTGCAAGCCTTGCTCAAATCGATTGCTTGGTTCTTAGGCGAATAATTGAAAGAATATCAATTTCCCCATTTTTGAACTCCTGTACTAGTTGTAATAGAAAATGCTGATAATAATAATAATGTGTTTATTTAGCAAATCGCTACTTTAAAATCATTTGGCAATAGTGTTACATTGTAAAACATCGTACAAACTTTTTATAATATTACTATATTATACAATTTTGTTGTAGTACTTTATTCCATACTTTTAGCAGCTAAATGTTGATCATAGATCATTGTTTTCTGGTTTTTACCATTAACAGACGGCTTATTATAACAATCATAACCTTTGTCAGTTATTTATCTTCCTGCCTTTTGTGTCTCAGTACTCATGGTATTAAAAAGTTTCCTGTTTCTCGTATTATATGCACTTCTTTCATAGTTATACTGTAGAAATTCGTATAAGTAGGCTGGTGTCAATTCTTTGATCATTTTGTTGACAAATATACAGGTATTACACGTTTTCGATCGTCTACGATCTATTGAAAATTGGAATTATCCTAGCACCCAATGGCCAAAATTATAACGTGACTTTCAAAACTTCCTCTCTTTCGAGGAGGTATTTCCAAAAACCATTTAAATATGTCGTCAGAATGTAGGCCTATTTATGACAAAACAGAGTCTAATATTGACGATTTTTGCTCATAAAAAAGTTTAATATTATTATGTATATGCAACGGAATTTTAATAAGTTGTGTTTATTCTGTCTGTTGACATCTGCTTAATAACTTCCTTTGCCATATAGTTAGGGCGTGTTTACGATATGTTTTTAGGATTATTGTATTATAAATATTACTTGGAAGCAATATACTTACCATATTTTATTCCTTCAATGATAGAAAAGAGAAATTCCATTTTAATTTTATATTATCTATAATATTTTGATGTATGTTTAGACGTTGGTTTACCATCCGTATTGACTATTATACTCCGTGACATTAAAAAATAATATTATGTGAATTATCCATAAGTTTAATACGTACGTGCGTACGTATTATTGCCTTACCCGTGTCTACCTCAATTAAATTATATCCACACGGACGACATGGCGTGTGCGTCGGTGTAGCTACGTTCCTGTCATCTTGAATGAACTTGTGAAAGTTAATTGTATCTTTTATTCCTCCTCCCGCTTTCAAATTTTTTTCAAATCACTTCCCAAAATTACCTTTGATTTTCAAAAGAAATATATAACACTTTGTCTAAAATTTGGTTGCCTAAAGTCGGTATAATGGGCGAAAGTTTTAATTGACAACGACTTTGAATGGTAAAATCATTTAATGTGAATATTCATCTGTATAGTAGGAAGAAGGATGAAATAATAGTAACAATTTAAAACATTTATTTATACAAAGAATTATATTTAAAACATTAATTTATACAAAGAATCTCGCACTGAATTTCATATTAACAAAATTTATTTTTACCTACACATATTTATTTATTAACATATACATACAATGCAATACATTTGCAAGCTATGCACTAATTTCTATTTTGCAGACCGATCATAGTTGAGTGAGAGACGCAAGGCATTTCTCTCTCGGTGACTATCGTTACGTTACCGAGCGTTACACTTTTTAGTGACTCAGCCGCAACCTAATTTAAGACGTTGTCACGTCAAAAATTTAAGAAAAGTCAATTAGATATTATCTACATAATTCACGTTTAAAAATCAATTTATTTTTCAAATTTAAAATGTTTTTGTTTACTTGATTATAACATAATATTTGAAATATGTCATTTTATTTTTAAAAATTAACGTTTTCCTCTCGCTCTAAAAGCAATTTTCAGTTAATAACGGTAAATTTCGTATATGTTGAAGGACCTGTGAACCCTCTAAATCTATTCATGACTTTATATAGTCGAGTTACAACATGTAATACATTTTATTTTATTTCATTCTTCTAATGGCTCTCAGTTTTCACAAATAGAAATATAATATTTTTGTTCTGCAGGTTTCCTACAAGGTTCTGTGCTTGGACGGTGAGAGGAACTTGGTGTACAAATCCGCCACCTCGTGCGCGTGCTACCACTGCCAAAAGCTCTGAGCTTTCACCAGCGGAATACGCATTTGGGCTTAGTTATACAATAAGATCACTATAAATAAGTATAAGTACGATAACTAGACAGACTCGGTACTCATTCAGCTAATGTTTTAAAATTTACGTATAAGAGTACATTTTATTTAGTCTAAAGAAAGTGTTTGAGAATGAATCTTACAATCTTGACAGTCTTTTAATTCTTGTCACGTGTGTGGAAGCTTAATTAAATTATCTACATACAACTGAATATCGTTTTTTACTAAAAATGAAATTGAATTCCACATAATCTAGTCGATAAGTATACATCGTCCATTTATGTTAGTGCTCTAAATTTGATAAAGACCTTATGTGATTTCCATTAATGCCCTAAATAACGTATCGAAATATAAGTAACAGTGTAGGTGATTTTCAAGTAACGGTAAACATGATATCTCTGTGAGTGAATGCGGAAAGTCAAGTGAATGGAACCTTGCTTGCTGTTATGACTAGTAAGCGTATCTCATGACAAACGTGTTTGGCTATCCATAATAGGGCCCTTATCCCTACGCTTATGTATGCCAGTGCAAGATGGATATGGCAGAAGAAAAATGAAGGGAGAAACAATGCGATTGAGGTGCGATCACTGCGTAATACGTGTGAGGTGTCTCTGAAAGACGTGTAGGAGCAGTGATGTCGCAGAAGGGTGTAGTTTAAAGAGGATGTAGTGACTAGAAAAAAGTGTGTTGCGGTGGCTTGGCCATCGGAAAGGGCGAAGGAAAGTAGACTGACAAAACAGATCTACAGAGCGAATGTGTGTGATGGAGAGGTCGGCAAGGGTCGCCCTAGAAAATCCTATGCAGGTCATATTGGTGTTACATTAAAAATAAGCCAAGGTTTAAGCAGCGAAACCGACGAGCTTGCATTGATGGACGTCAGTGAAGCAATGGAGATATACAAAGATCGTAACATGTGGAAAATAGTCGCTGCCTAAACTTCTGGCAAATAGCCGTGATTTCATATTATATTATTATAGGTGATTAACGTCCATACCGAACTTCGAAATTATATAGAATAGGCACCTACAATAATTGCAGTTTATTTATTAAAGTAATAATATATAATATTCACATTACAGTTGATAAAACGGAACAGCGTCACTAGTATTTGTGGAATTAATCTTTACCAATGAGATCATCATGATTTTGTATGAAAATTTATGATTTACTTCATTTTGGTTTTGTTTAGTGAATATACAATTTTTTTGCAGCTTAAACGGAAAATAATCTCTCTTCGAAACGAATAAATCTCACTGGCGTAGAGAGTTAGGTTAGGTTAGATCAAGTTACGTTGTCGTCGATGCTTTGAGAGCTATTTTCTTGCTCTCATGACATTTTTACTATTCATTTCGTCAAAACTGTGATGATTCCATTTCTAGAAGTCTGTGTATCATTATTACATATGAAAATTTTACTATCTCTCCTGACTCAATTTCAAAACCTTTCGCAATTTCTAAAAAAACGAATAGCTTACATTCAAGTAGTATCTATGCCGCCCCTATCGGCGAAAATCAACGTTTTTGTTAATTGTATATTTATGTATGTCACACAATAATTCATAGCATCTACAATTTATAAAAAGTCAAGTGACATAAATTATTATACCTTTGCGATTTATAACCTTATCCAATGATAAGCAAACTGATGAAATCCTAACTGATGTCATCAGTTTGCGGGGCGAGTCACATAAGAAACCTTCTCCTGAAGATTTAGAGCGATTGATCTTTTTTAAGACGCCGATAAGGAGCGATGGATGCATCCAATCAGGGCCTTTCTAATGTTGGTAGGTATGTGCTCAGGCAAACCCGCTACACAATAAAATAAGCAAATATTATAATACGTAAAAGTAACACATGGTAATAATTTAATTCGTCAATAAAATCAAATAACCAATGAAATTATTTTATCCATATCACCAGCCAAAATAATTAAAAACCTGTAATTTGTTGATAATAAATATGGACTCGTGGACAATTATCGATGGAAAATAATGGACACATTAAAACAATTATAAACTGGTATAGTAGCCCCGAACTAAGACCCTGCGATACTGCTCATGTTTGAACTTAAAATTTGTCGCAGCCTGAGACTACTACTAATAGACACTACTATTGTACCAAATGTGATAAAGATCGGATCAACAATCCTCAAGTTATCATCGAACGAATATACAAATATAAAGAGTAAGTTGTAATTGACTTTTAGATATCTCTAAGCTCGAGATTTCACAAAGGTCTCCTTAGTTCCGAAACCTTTTAGAAATATTGTTCATATTCGAAATAAAAAAAACTATTTTCCTTCGCTACTGCCTTAACAAATTTCATTAGGACTAGACAAATGATAGTTAACTTATCGTCGAACACACATACACTCACCTCCGAAATTGACTCTTAGACCTCGTTACGCTCAATCGGTAAAATCCATATTAGAACATAGTTTTATTTAAATTTTGATGGACATTTATACATACAGACCAAAAAAAAATATTATTTTTTGTGATATCAGAATGATTGCACTTTTTTAAAAATCGATAGGTCATTTATAATTTACCAGTATCCAAATAATCCTTTTTGAAGAGTTTGTTTCGTTTGTCCGATGTAATCTTTAGAACAGCATATCGGGCTACACATAGCTACGTCTTATCCCCATAATATTCCCCTAAACATTGAAAAACCCTTAAAAAATAGCCAAAGTTCAAATTAACGTGCTAGTTATAGGGATTGGAATCGAGAGTGAGACCGGTATCGGGATCAAGGTTGAAAGTGTGATCGGTATATATAATAGGAAGCAGTACATTGAAAACTAGTATTTTAAAAGTTTAAAGACATAGAGAAAGAACAAACTAACTAAAGCTCTCGATGCGGTGAATCTCAACATGGGAAATCCATTTAATCCACAGACAGATGATCAAAGTTCAAAGTTCGCGGAAGTTCAGAGATAAAATAATCCTCTTTTCACTTGTAATCGCAATTTCAACAGTTTAGGATTCAGCTAAATAAAGAAATTGGATATTTGGCATTCAGCAATTTCACAATGGTAAGTGTGAGAATGTCCTATTATTTTTTTTATGCAGAGACTCCAATTACAGTTCACTGTACTCCACATAATTGTCATTACAACCATTTGATGAGAAGGCAATGCTGGTTGAAGCATCAGCTCAAATTCATCGGATTATTCGACGTAAGGTATTGTCAATGGATGCTTTAGAAAGCAGAGCAAATTAATTTGCGAAATTTTTTACTAAGTAAACTACGGACATATTATTAAAATGCGCACGGACCGACTTTAGTTAACGATCTAACTTATCCACTCAATGATTTTAATTTGTACCTGCCCAATACAGTTTAAGAGACAATAAACGATACGTACACGAACACGTTCATTGAACAAGCACATGCGACCCCTAGGCCCTCCTTGCGCCAGAGGCGAATTCGTACCAATCAAAATATACTTCATAAGTTCGTGCAATATCCCTTTCGCCACCGCCCTCACACGGCCCGCGCCCGTAGGCGGCCGGGCCGCGCCGCGGAGCCTCCGACATACGAAAAAAAAAAAGTTTCCCGGAAATAAACGTAAAAACAGCGAACTCTGAAATGAAAGCCGGATGTAGCCGATATTGTTCCGAAAGGGGAAAGGGGGCCTCATAAATAAACAATAAGAGCGAACGCTTTGACACTCAAAACTGGCGAGCGCCCGCCGCGCCCCCCGACGGCGCGCGCCAAATTTCATTTATTGCGCCTTTGAAACCCTCGCCGATAGAAAGTAAGTTATCCTCCGAACAGGTGAGCTTCTATTATGATTTGTAGCAATTTGTTTTACATATTCATGAAGGAAAAGAGTTGAAAGCCAAACCTCGCGCGGCGCTCGGTCGCATTTTCCGTAGCATTTCCTTCGCGCCGTTGTCGCATCTGCGTGATATTTCATCGCTTAGATATCCGATAAAGCCGTCACTCGTCATCGCGCGCGAGTTGAGTGTTGCTCAAGTGTCTATGTGTAAGTCAGTTGTCATTGTCCAGGAATGTTCGTTTATTTAAAAAAGAAATAACGATAAAAATAAAGCGTAATAACCCGCATCAAAAACACAACCCAATAATATCATTATTAATAAACTTATTCTTATATATGTAGGTGATACTTAAAATTCTTAGGAAGGACTCTTTAGAAACTGTAAAATAAAAAACGTAATTAAGTTTTAAAAATGAAACTTTTTACCGATCTTATTATGTATATTGCATTCCTGTGTTATTTATTTTTAAGAAATTGTCTAACGTCAACATAACTTAACACGAGAAAATTTTCGTATGAATTTCGTTTTGTATGAATTTCGTTACTATTTAAACCAGCTAGAAAGTTATAACAGACGTCGATCGGCCTTTCATGATAAAAGCTCCATCCCTTGCCACTGTTTATAACTGGCTTAACGAGTTCAAACGTGGTCGCAATAATCTGACTAACGATCTGCGTGAACGTCGTCCGAAGACATTAGTGCTATGCGGCTCATGACAGAGACACAAGCACAAGAGTGACCTACCAGCAGATTTGGGCAGGCTTAGGCATCGTTATAAGTTAAGTGCAGAAAATTCTTCATGAAAATTTAGTTATTAGGAAGCTTCGGACTAGGTGGATAGCTCGTAATTTGAAAGAAGCTCAAAAACTCCGTCGCCTTACTCGGTGCCGAAAAATGATGCAAAGATTTGCTGGTGGTGACTCAAATGTTGTATAGCATGAGATACACAAGGTCCGAGCTTTTAAATCGCGTGAAAAGCCCACTTCTGCAGCACGAAAATTCTATGAATATCCACGGCATGCCGCCAGAGCAAAATGTCATACTACATCTTGCTATGGAAACAGCCAAAATAATTAAATCTAATAGTTTTGACGTCTGTAAATTTCTTATTTATTTGACTGCATCGGGGACAGAGCTAAGTCTTTTCGCCAATTTACTGATATGAAGACCCCATTGAAACCTGTTATCTAAAGTGATTTCCAGAAACAAGGTAACATAACAAACTCCAATTTTTCGTTGCGTACTGAAATATCTCGGGATACAAATCTTACATTGGGAAATGAGAATTTAATATATTCTGTCTTCATTTCATTAAGAAGTAGGCTGTTTGCAGTAAACCATTTCCCTGCCTTGATATAACATGGTTCACATCATCTAAAGCGATCTTTCGTTTTTTAACTTTGAATAATAAAAATACATCATCTTCAAATAGTACTACTTCATGAACATTATTAACAAGACTAGTTAAATCATTTACATAGACTAAAAAGAAAAAGGACTAAAAATTACTCCCTGTAGTAGACTCATATAAACTACAAATCCAAATGATCTCATGCTATTGACATCAAACCTCTGAACTATATTACTCAAATACGATTTCAGAAGGTCGAGTGCTGCCCAGCCTGTTACTCCATAATGACGTTGTTTCCCGATCAGAATTTCATGATGAACTCAATCGAATGCCTTAGAGAGATCGCCAACTGTATCTCACGAATCCTTAGAGGCTTCAAAAATATGTTACACAAGCTCAACGCTTGCATAGATTCTTGGGCGAATCCGTTAAAACCTAACTGTTCATTAGACATTAGTTTATTAGTATAAAAATGTACTGTCAACTGATTTAGAATTGATTTTTCGAAAATTTTGCTGAGTGCTAGTTTACTCAGTTTTGATTTATTTTTTAGGGACCAGCTAGTTTTCTCAGTTTTTGATTTTCTAAAAACTTTCAGACTAAACCACGTAAACAAGTTGAAATCAATTCAAAAATCCTTTCTCGTTTGGTGGTACTATATGTGAATTTTGATTTATTTTTAGACAAACGAATTTTGTTGTTCAATGGTTAATAGAGTTGCTTTCGAACCAAAAACTACTGGTTTCGTTCCTAACTAAAGTCGAAGTGATTAATACATTTTAAACTCCTATATTTCTAGTCTAAGCCCTTTAATCTAATATAAAAAATAGATCTGTTTATAATCATGCTCACAAACTTTATGTAGTTAATACAAAAATAAAAAGAGATACAAAGACCCTACAATCTATAAATAAAATAATTACCAGTTCCTCTCAAAGAAGTAACGTTTACGGTACCGTAGCAACTGTCCAAGAAATTAAAAAAAAAAAATAATGCCTGGCGAAACCTTCATTTTCGCTACTCGCGCATAAATTTGCAAATGTGGTTACCTAGCATGACAATCAGTTTCTTCGGTCTCGATCTACTCGTTTCAGTCAACACACGGAGCACGTCAACTAAGTTATAGGCTAGGCTCGTTATGGCGTACGGTATTTTAATGGCGCGCCACACGCACAGGCGCGCGCGACCGGCGAGACGCCCCCACACGCCGCCGATGCGAATCGGATTAGGCCGGCACGCACGTACGGACGCGGTGATTGGTATTTACAGATAGTGTCTGTAGTATACGCCACAAACACTAGGAAATGTCAATGACGGCTGCTCAACTACATACACGAACACTATAATAATTAATATCTTATAATAAATGTACAAGTTGCCATAGAATATCATACAACTCAATTTTTTTTTATGTCATATGAATGTTATATTTTTAAGTAAAATTTTACGTATTTATTGTGATATTTTTTCACAGTACACACGATTTCGTCTAAAGAATCTGTTCCACCCACTATATAATGTTTAACAATGAACAATGTTTAACAATTAAATCAATACGCAACTTTGCATTTATCGTGTTCAGACAGAAAAAAATTATTGTTTTTTTGAGTCTAATATTTTTTCGTTTTGACGATATATAGTACATTACAAAGTTCGAATAACTAATCATAAATTTTCAAAATGTTATCAAGTAAATTGTTTTACTCGTTTTTAACCAATAAATTTTTACGATAATATACCTTTTTACTTAATTTTTCTCCTTATTATTATTAAAATAAAACATGCTTACGATAAAACAAATTTTAAATGGTTCATTTCAGTTAATTATGACTTCTAAATTCCAAAGTAATGAAAAATAAAAATCAAAATTTTGTTCGTGAATATAAAAATATAAAAAACTTAGTCCAGACTCTCAATGCATACCTATTGACAACCTGAACACAGAAAACCTTTCCAACTTATAATCGAACAAGCTTCGCATCGATCAGTCGCTAATTGCATTGCGTGTGTTTAAGTAAAGCTCGGTCCGTTTCACTTTCTAATTCGGTCCACAGCTACCTTTTATTGGGCCCGTAAGCGCCTCGCCGTAATGGTTTCTGGTACCCGCTTATTTTACGTTCATTATTATTTACTACTACATAATTCAAAGCGAAACTGGCGTAATTTAATACTTTATATTTTATTGGTCTTCGGAATGACGTGTTTCAGACGCTTTCCATTAAATAAATTGGTGGTTTTCCTTCCATTACTGTCTTTTATTGACATGCGCAGTTAGTTATTTTTGTAGAATAGATAAAGTAAAAACCGGCCAAATACGAATCGATCTCGCACGCAAAGGGTTCCATGGACCCTAGAATATTTAATATCAACTTCATACTTTTTAAAAATAGTTAATGAAAAACCAAAAGAAAAACGAGATTGAAAAAAAAGGCCGATAGAAACACTTTTCTTGTATGGGGATCCCTTTTAATTTCTAACTATATTTCATTTTTATTCTTTTTTTTTATAGCGATTATAGTTATTATTAAGATCGAGGAATAAACACCAAAAATACACGTTTCTTTTATGAGGGCCCCTTTTCCTTTTTTTTTATGTAGCAACATATGAACATTTCAAGCGTCTTTTTATTTCCATTATTAAAATCTAGCAAAAAACAACAACAAAAACTTTTTTGAAAGAGGCACCCCTTAATTTATAATTAAATTTTATTTTTAATATTTTTTGTTTTAACGGCAATAGAAAAACAAACTATCTTATAATTTCAACTCTCTACGTTTACGATTATTGAGACACAACCCGCTGACAAACAGACAGGATGGACAGAGAGAAAGACAGCGGTGGCTTAGTAATAGGGTCCCATGACACCCTGTAGGTACGGAATCATAAAAATCAAAATCATTAGTGATAAATTAAAGTTATACCTTTTTCTTCTATTTTTTTACATTATATATACATAGCAACTATAAGTGACAAACGAGGTTGCAAGTCACCAGAAAGCAGGTGGCCATCGCCACCCATGCACATTTGCAACCCCAAAGGAGTCACCAGTGTGTTGCCGGCTTCTTGCATAGAAATAGAATATCTGATCGAGAAGGATTGTTGAAGGAGGAGTGGGGTAATTGAGGAGAGACTGGACCACCGAAACTCTCACTCTCTGAACGAAACGGAACATTATTTTATGTCAGTATTCTATGAGAGTGTCTCACCGCTTGAGCCGACCCGTTTTTGTGCTGCAGCCAATTGACCAGAACGTAACTCTACAAATTCCTAATTTCGATTTTAATAGTTGCCGATAGTATTAGATCAAACTACTAAATAATTTCTTGATATTTTGACCTAGAAACATAAGTGAACGTAGCATTTGAATTTACATATATTAAATAAAAATTATCAAATAAATAAAGTTTAACTCTTTATTTAGTTTTTATCGTTGTCTTTATTAACTTAATGACAATATTTACATGAATTTTAGAAGAAAATAAGTCAAAAATAACTCTGAATATAATAATTTCTTTTTTTTATTTTGAGTGCATAGTAACTGAGATTTTGTTCTGACAAACAAATTCACAAAGTTTTGTGTGTATTAGAAGAAATGATTTTTTTATGTGGGAGTCCATTTACCTATACGATATTGCGAAGACCTTAACCAGCTGACTTAAAAAGCTACATATAAATAAGTTCAATTAAAATTAGCAGCCTATAGAAAAACCTATTGGTTCTCTATGGCTACAAAAACTGTATCGTCGTCCTCGGGTCCAAGCCGCGACAAAACAAACGATGCGATGCTTATTTTCGTCGAAACTTTCGTCATTAGAGATCTTCAGAAATTCTAATAACAAAAGACAAAAGATGATAAATCATAATTACCGCGGACCCCGGATGTGAGAAGCGAACACGTATGCGTTAGTAACGGCATCAGAAAGCGTATCGTCTATACACCTTGTGCAAGTACGCACCGCGTGCTTCTTTAGCTTAAGGACGAAAAAGGAGTTTTTGTACCTATTGTTTCGTTTTATTGCAGAGCTCGGTACAAATCCAAAATTGTAAAAGTATTTTTAAATGTTAAAAAATGATGATGTTAATTGATAAGCAAATTTGAAATTCTGTAAAGTCACAGAATTATGAAATTTTAAACAATACAAAAATATTTTCTTTTTCAAATAAAAACTTTGACAGGATTTATTCAAGAGTGCTCAAATAAAATTACACTCCGCATACATTTTTGAAACATCCATTCCCCAAGATTAAAATCAACTCCTTCGGTCGTGATACGCCACCTCCCTAAAGCACTAAACTCCCCTGCGATGCTTGTCGTGTCAGATTTTTATCAACTCGCTGCAAACGCGTGCCCTCGTACAATCTTTTTATTTCAGATCGAGCGGCTCGAAACTTTAAGCCCTTTACGCTTAACGGCGCTTAGCCTCGCTCGAGCTCCTCGGGGAACAACGGCTTAACGTATCTTACAGTCAAGCCATGACTGATTTATTTTATATAATGTGACCTAAATTAAATACCGCAAATCGCACGTGGTAAAAATTCTAATCTTTTTAATTCGAAGACAATGCACTGATCACTCGACTATCGCTACTCTATACGAGAAAGAACTTTATATTTAATCACTTTTAAATAACATTTTTGTTACAAACAAAGTACCACCTAAATCCAAATGGATTTGGGAAAGTTCATTAACTATATATATATCTTTACACAAAATTATCCTGTAAGCAAGGAAGTACAGAAAAAAATAACCAATGGCTGGAAGAAATACTAGGGCTTGAGAGAGGCTATGAAAAATCAAAGACTGGACACACATAAATGAAGATCATGACAAGCAAACTCGCAACCTGCCAGTACGCAATGTAAAGTCGTATTCTGAATATGAAGAAAGCAGACAAAATGAAAAACCGTGGCATCAGATACAATACAAAATTTTGGACATAGCATGCAAAATGAAAAGCCTCAAACAGCTGTGGGCAGGCACGTGATAAGAGGACAAGTCAATTACAGTACAATTGTAATACGATGGTACTCTAAAGAGGACATGAGATCGAGCCACTGGAATCCATGGCACCACACAGAATCAAGAACTACCGAAAAGGTGGGATGATGACATCAGACAAGCGGCTAGAGTGATGTGGAACAGAGTGGCTCAAGATAGTAAAAATTGGGGAAGAGCTTTTTCAACTAGAAGATCTGTAGAAAACGAGAAAGAATCAAATACTAGACTAGACTAAGTTTTAAATTTTAACTTTCATATTTAATGGAATACTACAGGTTGGTCTGTATATAAGGCTATATTAT